>QRFJ01001800.1:0-126242 GCA_006176705.1 Cocos nucifera | reverse complement strand
ACTGGATGCAGAAGAAATCATAAGGTTAGACTCAATAATTAGCATACCTCCAGAAGGACCTACCTTCTTCTTATTCTCCAGAGTGGTCAGATAAGTAGGGCAGTTTCACTTTCAGTGGCCATCAGTATTGCAATGAAAATATTTTTCTTTGTCAGCGGCCTTCTTCTTTAGTTATGCCTTTCTCTTCTTTCCTTCTTCTATCTTTTGCCTTTTCACAGACTTCTTCTTCTTTTCAAAAAATTTTCTCTTGGAAGAAGTCCATTCCATAGCAAGCACTGAGCCTTTGGAACCTTTCATGAAAAGCTCAGTGGTAACCAGCATGTTCATAAGTTCAGTCAGAAAATTTTGAAGTTTATGCATATGGTAGTTCATGATAAACTGTCTATGTGCATCAGTCAAGAATTGCAGAATTATATCATTCTGCAGATCCAATTCCAACTTCATATCGAGCTTCTCAAGTTCTTTCAAATTCTTGATCATCATTAGACAATGATCTTAGACTGATTGTCCATCATGTATTTTAGCCTTGAATAGTCATTTAGTGACTTGATACTTGGCTGTGCGACTCTATTCACCAAACATCTCTTGTAGGTGAGCCAATATTTGGCAGATAGTCTTGATATCTTCATGTTAGCGCTGAAGCTCATCGAACATCGAGCCCAACATGTAGTATCTGGCCTTGTTATCTTTATCTATCCACTTGTCAAGAGACGCTCTCTGTTCAGTAGATGGATGAGCTGGTAAGGTAGGAGGTCCTGGTCCAATACATGAGTTAACTTCTCAGAATCTAAAATGATTTTAAAGTTTTGGAGCCAATTCTTGTAATTATGTCTGGTCAGTCTATGGGTGTCCAGGATACGTGCTAGTGGGTTGGACGCAAATATTTTTCTTTAGAGAATCAAAGTTTCTAATTAGATATTATAATTAAGACTTGACCAATTTATTTAAAAATTTTATTTTTAAATAAATTAGCCTCCACTATTTTTTTAGATCCCTATACTTTCTCTGTAGAGATGTGAACATCTTCATAATTAATGATTTCTAATGGGTGGTGCGATCCTACCGACTGACTCATCACCTCGCCTAATAGTTATTGGTGATGGGTTAGTCAACGAGTGAACAACTCTTGTTCAATGATTCTCTAATCATGGTGCATTCAAACTTGATCTCTAATTCATGAATCTCATCGTGCCTAAAATGTTGATCCACTCCTTAGTAAAGTCAGACCCATCATTTGCGCAGATTGGATTCCTAATTGAGTCTCTCACCATATCCAAAATATTGAGCCCAATCCATCCTCCAGCCTATAGCATCCAATGCCTAATAGACATGGTTGCATCTTTTCGGTGCAACTGAACCACTATAACCAGTCGAGAATAATCAATCCCGAAAAGAGTCCGCACGTCTACAATGGTGGAAGACTTTAGACTTAATCTTTTTTTAGAGAGATTTGATTTAGGTCTCATTAAACTAGACTTGACATAGTCATAATAATTATGACTAAGCTAGTGGCATGGGTTAGCTCAGATTATTGGCCACCTCAGATCAGGCTGAGCCAACAAATATGGCTAGGTAAGTAAGATCGGTAGAAGGGATATGCCATTAACTCGATAAGAACGCATCCGAGTCGAGTAGCTCTCAATTAAAAATTAGTCGATCGTATCTGCCAAATTTACCTTAGATACCAAATTATTGAGTCAGAACCAATCAGATTAACCTACAATCCAGACTCTAACTACTGAGCCTAATTAGGTCTTAGCTTGATCGATTACTCATGTGATTCGATCTTGACTTAGACTTAATCTTATTAGGCTAGTCAATTTAAGCACTCTTGATCCCATCTAACCAACTCTTGATTTGATTTAATCAACCGCTTAGACCTAATTAAGCTACCCAGGTCTGAACCTAATTTTATGAATATATCTTAAATTTAAAAATTCTTAATTTTTAGACTTAACATATTTCATAATCTTAATTCTTAATTAAGTTTAGGGTTCGCAAATAAATCATGTAAATAAAATTCTAGAATTTCAGGATCTAAGCTTTTATAGAAAATAAGTTTTTAGATTTCTGATTAAGGATGAATGCGCAGCACCCCTACACATCATAAGAAGGCCCCATTGAATGGGAGGAGAGGGTATTTAAATTTTACTTTATTCTTATAACCAGACGGCCAAGGAGAATGCCTTAATCAAAAATATAAAAACTACAAAATTAGTTAGATATACATCATATATCTCATATATAAAATTGATCTAACTATAAACATATTTTGCATACATCTCATGTATCATATCATGCATGTTTTTTAGATCTAAATTATCTCATAATCATCTAAAAAATTAAATTTAAATTAATCTTATCAAAATAAATTTTATACTAGATAATTATGTAGAATTATTCTACAACTAGTCTAAATATGCATTTATCATATCTCATATGAATAAAAATTAAATAATTTTATTTTTTATTTTTTAATCTTATTATAATATTTATAATATTAAAAAATAATAAATAAATTAATTTAAAAATTATAATTTAATTAAATTAAATTATGATCATGCAAGACTATACATAGAACTATTCTATTCTACAACTAGTCATTCATCTTGTAGAACCTAGATCTAAATTATTTAATTTTAATTTTTTTAATTTTAGATCTAATCATATCTTATGTGACCTATAAAATTACCTAATTATTAGATCAAAATTAAATTAAAATTAGATCTAAATTATTTATAGAAACCTGGCTCTGATACCAGTTGAAGAAAAAAATTCTATTTCCTGGGTTAGATTCGTTCAAATCTGATTTGATCAAAAAAAATATTTTAAAATTTTTTTCTTAGATCTATATTAGATCTGATACTTTTTATATCTAATTTGATAGATCTAATAAAATAAATTAAATTAAATTAAATTAGATTTAATTTATACCTTGTTCTAGGATAATCTTATTATTCTATGATGATCCTGTTGATTGCCTGAGGTTCTGGATGTAGCCATGCAATCACTTGGCCTCTACTAGTATCCACTTATGTAGGATTTGGATATCTCCTTCTTTCAATCTTTTCTCCAAAGATCAGATCTGGATCTGATCTTGAAGGTCTTTAAAATAATTTTTCAAGATCCGATGTCGTCTCTTGCAGCAGTGCTGCCTTCTTTCTTTCTTGTTGCCTTTCTCTTGCCTGGATTGCACCAAACTGAAGCCCAAAGCCCCTTGGGCATAGAGAGGAGAGAGAGAATTAGAGGTAAGCATGGAGGAGAGAGGAAGATGGCTATGTGGCATGGGCAAGGGGAGAACTTTTTTAAACCTAGGCATAGATAGGATTTCTATAGATCCTACTGCGCCATGTAGTGCCACATCATCCCGGTCAATCACGTCTCTTCATGCAATCAGATCTAAATTTGATTGATAGAATGACAACACCTGATCCAATCAGATGAGAGCCCCTCTCCAACATCCTTAGGTGGCACCAAGACTAGTTAAAGTAGAGTCTTAGGTGCCACCTAAGTTTATTCCATGAAGCAACCTGGAGTCCCATCTGTATGGGACTCCAGGCGTCATTATCCTTAGGTGCACGCCTCCTTAGGCATGCACCCCCTCCTTTCCTCTTTCTAGTAGGAGGATAAATCTCCATCTGCTCTCCTATGGGTGCATGACACATGGACAAATGTCTAAGTATCAAAGGTCAATGTTTGACCAAAGTCAAAAGACAAAAATTAGCAGATGATGAAAAATGATAGGTGTTGTCTTAAATTTAACTCATAAATTAAAATAATCTTTTTCTGACTTGGACAAGCTTCAGTTAGATCAAGTAAAGGTACCAGGTGTTGTTCACCTATGATTCTATATGGTAATAAGATATGTCGCGATCTCTATCATCGACATCATTGAAATACCTTCTAATAGATTAGAACTTTTTTTGATTCAGACAACTAGAATGATCGATCATCCAAATCATTCTAATTGCTCTCAAATCCATTAGTGACATCTAGCAGTATATGGTGGCAATCCATCAGAACTGAAAATGAATCTTTCGGTATAGTTACATGAAGGAAAATCCTGATTTTTCGGTCCAGGTTCGTCTAGATCTGATCAGATCAAGAGATATATTTCAAAAAAAAATTTCTTGATCCCAATCAGATCTTGATATGTTTCAGATCTGATTCTTATTATTTTAATAAAATAAAATTAAAAGATAAATTAAATCAAATTTAATTTATCTGATCTGGGTAATCCTATTATCCTGTAGATGATCCTGATTGCAGCGGAAGGTTCTGGATCTTAGCCACGCAAGCGCCTGGCCTCTACCGGTATCCACTCGGGTTGGATCTGGAGATCCTCTTCTTCTCTATCACACCTCCAAAAATCAAATCTGGAATCTGATCTGGAGGATCTTCAAAACTCCTTTTGAAGATCTGCAGTCGTCCTTTTGCAGCAGCGCAGCCTTCTTGCTTTCTGATCGCCTTTCTCTTGATCTGAATCGCACCAACCAAAGTCCAAAACTACCTTTTGGACGTGGAGAGCAGAGGAAGGAGAAGAAGCTATGGCATGGAGGAGGAGGGGAGAGGCAGCCTTGGGGCATGGGGTTTCTCAGATTGAATTGCAATTGCCTAGAATTAGGGTTGGGCGCAGGGTCTTATTTATAGACCTCTTGTGATCCAACTCCTCTTCCTTCTCCAACCAATCACAACCCTTTGTGAAATCAGATCTAAATCTGATTGGTTGGAATAGAGACCCCTGGATTCCTCCTTAGAGGGCGCCTAAGATCAGTCAAACTTGATTCTTAGTAGAACTCTGAATTGGAATCCAAAAGGGAGGTGGAGTCCTTGTCCAACAAGGACTCCTAGGCGCCTCCTACTTGGGCTCACGCCACCCTTGGCGTGCGCCCTTCTCCTTGCCAGGTTCTGGCAGGGGGACAGGCCCCCACCAGCTCTCCAATAGGTGCATGACATGTGGTCAAAAGTCAAAGGGTCAATGGTCAACGTTTGACCAGTCAAAGGTAGACTTTTGACCAAAGTCAAAGAACAAGAAATGGCAGGTGACCAAAAATGGCAGGTAATGTCTTACAAATAAGACAACCTATTCTGACTTGGACAACCTCCAGTCAGACCATATGAAGGCCTCTGATTGAGCACAAACTCCTTTGGCTCAGTCAGGACAACTTATTTATGATAGTAAAAGAAGAACGTTAGGTTCAATCGAGTGCTAGCACGATTTTCTTGAACCTAATTGAATCTCATTCAGATCAATTGAACTAGATCAGTTCAATTGATGATCACCAGATTCAAACCCTTGTTTGTGTGACCCAGTTAGGTTCAGTTCTGTATGGTAATGGGATATGTCATGATCTCTATCATAGACATCATCGAAACTCCTTTCGATGGATCAGAACTCTTCTGATTCGAATAGCTAGAATGATCGATCATCTAAATCATTCTAATTGCTCCCAAAATCCACCAGTGACACCTAGCAGTATATGGTGGCAACCCATCAGAGCTGAATGCGAACCTCTTGGTGCAGCTACCTGTGTGATTAAGTTCTTCTATCTTGAGCCCCGATCAGATTAGGGTTAAGGTGAACTCGTCAAACCCTAGTCTCTGTCATATGATGTAATCATTCGATTCGAGTCCAATGTGAAAATCTAAATAGAAACTCTTTCTATTATTTCACTCTGCCATGGCCATGGGCTTCAGAACTTGATTCTCATGATTATCATAGGGCTGCTCCTCTACCACCGAGGTAGATAGATCCCATCTTGATGCAATCCAGTTCCTACAATGAACATGCTATAGCCAACATACACCTCAGGGTTCCATATGGCTAGGAGACCGAGTAATGGTGTAGTCAAACTATAACACTCTCAAGATGAACTGCCGATGCATCTCAGATCAAAGAACCAGACACACTACTGCAGCATCGAGTCAGTCATTGACGAGAAGGTAGACTCCCTAATGACTACTCGAGGTGGTCACGCTCAGTGCCCTCATTTTCTAATGAGTATCTGTACTTTTGCTTCGGTGTCTCTACACCGTAGACTCAAGACTCATCTACTAAAGAGAAGCGATCGTACACCAACCTTCCGGATCAATCACCATCCTAGTGATGATCCTATGGTCGGGAGCTGTTTATGAGTTAATAATGATTATTCATGTCTTAAATTTTCAACTCTTGAAAATATGAATTATCATTACCATTAACTCAAAGGATGTATCACAGACACTAAATACACATGTGTGATAGAAAATAACCCATTTCATTAATTATAGTCAAAATTATAATTTTGCCCCTAGAAGTGTATTACAAGTGTCAGCCAATTCTGACTTCTAGGGCACATATATCTAACATTACATGTGTGATTAAGTTCTTCTATCTTAAATCTCGATCGATTTAGGGTTAAGGTGAACTCGTCAAACCCTAATTTTCATCATATGAATTAATCATTTGATTCAAGTCTGATATAAAAATCTTAATAGAAATTTTTTCTATCATTTCACTCTACCATGGCCATGGACTTATGGACTTGATTTTCATGATCATCATAGGGTTGCTTCTCATCTATCGAGATAGATAGATTTTCTCTTGGTATAATCCAATTCCTACAATGAACATGCTACAGCCAACATACACCTCAAAGTTTTGGATGGCTAGGAGATCGAGTCATGGTATAGTCAAACTATAACATCCTTAAGGTGAACTGCCGATGCACCTCAGGTCAAAGAACTAGACACACCACTGCAGCTTCGAGCTAGTTATTGATAGAAGGTAGACTTCCTAATGACTGTTCGAGGTGATCATGCTTAGTACCCTCATTCTCTAACAAGTATCTGTACTCCCACTCTGATGTCTCTACATCATAGACTCAAGACTCATCTACTATAAAGAAGTGATAGTACACCAATCTTCTGGATCAATTATCATCCTTATGATGATTCTATGGTTAGGAGCATTTTATGAGTTAATAATGAAAATTCATGTCCTAAATTTTTAACTCTTGAAAATAAGAATTATCATTGTCATTAACTCAAAGGATGTATCACAGACACTAAATAGATATTATGATAGAAAATAATTTATTTTATTATTTATATTCAAAATTATAATTTTATCCTTAAAAGTGTATAATAAGTGTCAGCCAATTCTGGCTTCTAGAGCACACATATCTAACACTGAAGTAGTTATGTTCTTGTATGCATGTTTAGTAGTACGAAGAGGAGCGATAATGTTCTTGTGTGCGTATTTGTCATTGTCCAACAATGATCGGAGCGACAAGATAGTGACCATTTCTATACAAAAGAAAAATCATAGACCTAATTAGTATATGAATTATTTATTCTAAAGACTTAGACTTTAATCTAAAGATTTTTCTACTATTTTATATGAATCGGTAGCCTCTACCTCTGATTTAAGAAATTACTCTTAATTTTTTAATAGATACTAGAATCCACACAGACTATACACGAGCCCAACTTTGATTGGTCAATCTATGTGCATCTATGGGTAGGTTCATCACCAATTATTTTTTTAAATAACTTCTAGTATTTTTTTAATTTTAGTCCAAAAATCTAATCAGTAGGCTTTGGCCTCCACTGAAAAGATCCAGTTAGGTCCAACCATTAACATGACCATATTTGGTGCATCAGATCAGTAAATGATTAGGTCCGACTTTGGTCGGCCAACCTAACCACCATTAGAAAGATACGATCAAATTATCATATTATGAATGATAATTTCATTAATCAATAAGCACCAGGTCTTTAGACCTCCAATGATTATTAAACTAATAGACTCATTATCACTCAACTTAATAAAAGGCTATGACTTAGTTATCATCATAACTTTATCATTTTAAGGATCTAATAATTTTAGAAAATTTAATTAATCAATTTTAAGAAGAAAAAAGAAGAATTGACCAGCTAATTTTGATCCTCCCACTGATTTTATCAAGTCAGATAAGAAAGGATCTGATTCAACCTGACATTAGAAGCACCTAAATCAGTCACACTGATTTTCCTAATTGATATGGATGAGCCCAAACCATCAAGTGGTTCAATCAAAACTTAATTCATCAGGATGGTTAAGTAAGTGAGATCAGTGGAAGGGATATGCCATTAATTCATCAAAGACCAAATCAGTGCGAGTAGCTTTCAATTAAAAACCACTAGTCTAAACTATCAGACTTACCTTAGATACCATCCGATTTATTAATTTCAATTAGAGCAATCTAGCAATTTTGGGTTCGACCGCATAGCCACGAATCAAGTCCATTTGATCCTCATTAAAGGCACGGGCTTGACCAACTACAATAATTGTAATTGAATCTAAACCTAATCTAAATCAACTCTTGGTTAGATTTGATCAATAACTCTAATTAAGTCCATTCTTTAACTAACCTTAGATCTAATCTAATTAATGGACCTATTTAACTAACCTAATAACCCACATTTTATGATCAATGACTTAGGATCTTTAATGCATAATTCTAGATTCTAATTCATAATACTTAATTCTTAATTAAGTTTTGAGCTGAGAGTTGGGATTCGATATTTTAAAAATATTTTTTAAAATTTTTTGAAAGATTCTTTACAACCTAGCACTGTTTTACTAAATAGATCAACTCATTTTAAAAATGGATCAGCTTATTTTATAAACAAGCACTAGTTGTAAGTTTGATCACATAAAACCAGTCATTTAATAGGTTTAGCCAATTTTTCACTCAAGCTGGCTCGGATCCCATCCAAGCCGGCCCGAGCAGAAGCTGAGCTGACTCGATTTTTGAGACAGGCAGCTCGAGCAGTAAGCCAGAGGCCTAACACTCGTCGAGCTGGCTTGGATCTCATCCAAGTCGGTTCGAACAAAAGCTGAGCCTACCCAATTTCTGACCAAGCCGATTAGGATAGAAGGCCAAAGAACCTATATCAAGCTGGCATGCTAGTCGAGCTAGCTCGATTCCTGAGACAACCAGCTCGACCGACAAACAGAACCTTCCCAAGATTCTATTCAGGTTTAATCTAAATCTATGTATACTACATAAAAAAATAATTTAGATCTAATTTAAACATTAACTCATGATAAAATTCAGATTAAACCCTTTAAATGTATCATAAAAATTATTAGATCTAATCTAAAATTATTATGATCAATTTTATAGATCGCAACATACCAGGATAACCTCTCCACTGTAAAGGATAAATCTTACAGCATGACAACCTATAGTTTATATGATTAGAGTTTTTATTTTTTTGATCAAATTATTATTTAGATCTAATCTTTAAAAAAAAAATAATCCAAACATGTATATATAACATATTAAAGAACCTACTTGCTCTGATACCATTTGATGGGAATGCTCATAGGATTTCTAGCTCTACTTTCAAAACTTTTTAAAAAATATATGCAGTAGAAATAATTATTAATCTAATTAATAATAAGAGTTACAGATCTAATCTAAAAATTCTATGCAATATAGGATCTAATGTAATATATATGTATGCATGAAATCTGAAAATAAAAATAGTCAGCAGTAAAACTATTTTACTGCTCTACGTGTTCAGAATAGGTTAACTTTTTACGGGTAGCGAAACTTCACAATCTGATCTCTTCGATATAAATCTGATCATCATGATGCAGCCATACACACATCTAACCTCCACGAGTAATCCACATGAGACCCTGATCCTAATCAGCTTCTTTCAAGCGCTAGCTCAATGCAGGATCCTTCGATGGCTGATGTAGATCAAGCTCCTTTGATCTTCTTCATGGGGTCTTCGAACACTCCAGATCCCAATGAATGCAAAAGAGATGTAGAGGAGGCTTTCCACTAAAATCTATGAACTCATGACCCTCATAACTCATAGATTGAATTTCCAAACCCTAGACAGATTCTAGGGTATACACTCACCCAAAATCCTGTGCCTAACTCTCTCTTTCTTTTCTGGTTTTCTCATGCAGAGAAGGAGGGCTCACGCATGAGAGAAATCTTTTCTCTTCAAATGTCACGATCTCCTCTCTATCTTTTTTTGCCTCTATCATGTGCACGTCCAAAATCCAATATTTTATAGATGCTCACAAACCAAGGAGGCATGAGGGAGTGGTTTTAGATCAAGTGGTTAGCCATTCGAATTCAAATTCTATTTGAATTCAAATGGCAATCAAATTAAACCAATTCATAAGACATGTGAGAAGGAAAAAATGCATTCCCTCCCTTGCATGGAGGAATCTCACCAGAAACCTTTTCTCATGATGAAAGCTTTGGTGCAAAACTTGGTGAGGTGGCGCATAAAAAGACTAGTAAAAGTAATCTCAAACTTTCTCATCCAATTGAATCAATCTAAACTAATTTGGCTAAGCCCAATTAGATCAAATTAAATCCAACTTTTTTAAGCTTAATTAGGCTCAATTAAATTCTAATCAAATCAGAAATTAATCAAGTCCAACTCCTGATCAAATCAGGGATCAAACCTTCTTAGCGATTTGGTCATCTTATAATCTAATCGAGTCAAATCCAAATGAATCTAATTTAATTAAACTTGATTCAAAAATAATTACTCAATCAAATTGAGTCAATTAGTGATCAAATCACTAATTAAACTTCTCTAGATCAACCATCAGATCAGATAGGAACCTCTAATGTGTGTGACCCCGTATGTTCGAACCTAAGTCAGTAGCAAAGAAATCAATTTTCTATACTAATCAAAATAACCATCTAGCAATGGTACTCGAGATCGAATAGGTCGAATAGTACAATCATAATATTCAAAATCTTCATGAATATGGTTATCATATAATTCATCCCTTTGACCTCTATATATAGGATGACTCAGAGTTAAAATTGTTAACCCTGAAAGATACCTCAAAATCATGTCTCAAAGTAATTAGTTCCATGACCTCTTACTAGGACTACCCTAGCCAAGGCTTTGCTAAATTAAAACACTATTGAACATAGCTCCTAAAAGTAGGAGTGGTCAATTTCATCTTGACTCATGCATCGACTCCTCAAGTACTTGACTATACCTAGAAATCTTCCATCATTAGACTAAAAATTTAGGTAGTTCAGCATCAAAGCATAGTGAGTTGCTTAGAAGTCACCATAGTGATCTTAGGTCAAAGGAATACTCATACCCATATTCCATCGAAGCAATTCTTGATAGTAGAAAAGCTTTGGAGTCAATCACATTCAGTGCAGATGTATCCCTACATCTCACCTGTTGCCATACCAATATCTCCATACTCCTTAATTAAGAAAACAATCAATCTATATGGCATACAATGATCTATACTCAATAAATATTATCATTTTTGATAATAACATATCATTTGATCGTAAACACATTTAAGGACTAAACGACAAATCCTCCTTTGTCGATTCTAAATAGTCCTAAGAATTTCACCATAATAGATAGGTATTCATTAGAAGATGTAAAATTTATGATGAAAAAGCTAAAATAATTTTTATTTAATTAATAATTCATATACATGTTCAAGAATTAGCTTAACCGTCAACAAGCTGATGATTGACTTTGGGATACCATTTCCAACACTCTAGAGAGAGAAAGAGAGGAGGGGGGAGGAAGATAGCAGGAAGATGGTAGACAAGAGGAAGGGAGAGAGAAAAGGATGGACAGAAGGATGAAAGGTTCTATATTTGTGTTTATATGTGTGTGTAAGTGAGAGTGAGAGAGAGAGAGAGGGAGGGAGGGAGGGAAGAGGAACGGATGCAGTAAGTGAGAGACATGAGAGCAAGCAAGCGAAGGCCAAACTCTCTCAATGTAGTTAATTTTGATAGGTTGGGGCATTTTAATTATTATAGAAATATTATTATTTTGTTAAGAAGGGCAACATAGGTAATAGAAAAACCAACTATTTCCTTAGCTAAAATTTTATTTATTTACTAATGGCTCAAGTTGCCATCCTTATCCAACCTTTTCTTTCCATATCCTAGTTTATCCTTGCTCTAAAGTTAAATTACAGCAAGATCTTCCAACTTTTTATAATTTGCACTTGCACTCTAACATTTCTAATTTTTTTCTATTAGACCCTAATACTTAGTTTTTCATTGCATTATAGCCCAACTATCCATTCAAGCTCTAACACTATTACTAACATATATGAAATAACTTAATTGCCTGGAGAAGATTCTAATTTATCAAATAATTTTTTGATTTATTAAATAATTTTTAAACTTATCGACACATCCTTCAGGAATGGAGTTCATAGAAAAAAGGTGTAGCCACATTTCCTCTTCAATGATGTTACCTCTACCACCAGTAACCAAGATGTTGGAATCCTAAAAGTCCATAAGCTTCATGCAATGATCTACCTCTTCACCTCCTCTCTTCTCCTCTTTGCCACCATCTCCCTCTCCCTCTCCTAAACCCTCTCCCTCCTTAGTTATATCTCTCTCCCTTCTCCTCAACCCCTTTGCCCTGCTCCTTGCTACCAGTGGCAACCCCATGTTGGTCATGGTCCCCTCCTATCCGACTCTCGTGCCACCATCTATTGGCTTCTTCGACCCCAACAAGCCTCTGAAGAGGACCCATTTAAGAATTATGATGGTTTGTGAGATTTTTTTCTCTTATATCCCATAAAGAACATATTTTCTTCCCACTCAAAATAATCAAAAAGAAAAAAGATGAAGGATGGATAATGGCAATTTTTTTTCTTAAAAAAGTATCCTTTTTAATTCATTTCAAGTATTTTACCCTTCTTGTTTTTTTCTTGTAGTTCATCATTATATATAGTGTGATTTGGGAGCTATGACCAAAATGGGGACTCTAGATGGTGGTGGTGCGATAGAACTTTGGTGTAAGAGAAAAGTATAATGGAAGGATTTTTATAGTATATAGTGTTTAAAATTATGTCATATGATAATCATATGTGACAATCGCATATTCATGGATCCTAACAAAAATAGACTAGGATACGTTGTGATCAAAATTTAAATTCGAGGATTTAATTAAAAAAATAGAACTTTAGAATGTAATTGCAAATCATGAAAAATTGAAAAGTTACCATTATAATTTTTCTCTCTAAATATAAATTTTTGATATTTTGAATCCTTCCTCTTTTCTTATCTAACCTAAATACTTCTACATTACCAACCGCTCATTGATAGCTAGTTAAATGGCTACCATTCGTCCTCTTCTCTAATCTTCTTACCTCCATTTTATTTTTCTTCTTTCTTTTTTTATATTTTCTATTTTTATTTTTTATTTTTTCTCTTTTTCCTTCCCCATTGACCTTCCTCTTTTCTTTGCATATTTATCTTCTTCCCCTCTCTACCTTCTCCTCCTCTTTCTTTTATTTTCTTTTCACTTTTCATAGTTTTAGTTTCCTATTTTTTCCCATTTCTCTGGTCATTCTAGCCAATTGGTTGCTAGATTTGGATGGCCGTTGGTCGATTGATAATTCTTTCTATTTCTTTTTAAGTTTTTTACATGCATATCATCTTAAATATTTAAATTTACATAAATATCCTTTTAAAATTGATATTTACATATATACCCTCAAAAAAATTTATTTTTATATATATACCTATATCATCTAATGTCGTTAAAAAATTAATAATTTAAAATTAAAATAACTAAAATACCCTTATGGGTAGATGTGCAAAAAAAGTTTATAAAGATATATATGTAAATAGTGATTACAAGGTTTGTCGCATAAATTTGAATATTTGAAAGGGTATACATGCAAAAAATCTAATCATAATACACCTCTATTGATTTATTAATTCTTTCTTTATTCTAGTGAAGAAAAATTAACATGCAAACCAAAATAACGAACATACTTAATTTATTGACTTACATAGATAAAATAATTTTTTTATCAAATGATAGATCAAAATTATTTTATTTAAAAAATAGACAGATCGTAACCATTTATGATTTTTTTAATATCAAATAATATACTTCTAAAAAATATATTTAAATTTAATATTAAATATATAGCTTATACATTTGCCCAGAATGGACATAGTTGTGGATTTGGATATCACGTCATAATAAAAATTTATAATCTTATTATATCTTATTTTAAAAAAAATTTATCAAAAATATCTTTATAAAATGTATAAGATGTATCATATCATATAGAGTATAAAATCATGTCTACTATATATATATATATATATATATATATATATATATATATATAGCTGGACTGGACTCTACTCGATCGGATCTCAATTCATATCCGATCAGATTTTCGACTGTTGGATCAGCGTGCATCTGCACGCATGCATTTGAAAAGACGTACCTAAAAAAAAAATTAGGCACGCACCTACATATGAAAAAAATTATTTTTTTATGTGCCCTGAAGGTGCCTTCAAGCCTAAAAAATTGAAAAACAAATATTCAAAAAAACCTACATCTTAAAAAAAAAAGGAAAGAAAGTGTCTTCTTTCTCCTTTTTTTCATGTGCCTACGTCTGCAATTTTTTTTTCATTTCAGGCGCTTGCGCCTGCTTTTTTCAGCTTGAAGGCGTGCCTTTTCAAGCACGCTATTTTTGGCATGCTGATCCAACAATCAGGGATCCAACTGAATATGGACTGGGATCTGATCGAGTGAAGCCCAGTCCAGCTCTATATACATATACATATATATATATATATATCATACAATCTAAAGAATTCTTGAAAGAACTCAAGTCATGTTGGCTTAACTGAGCTAAGCTTTTTTAAGTTTTTCTTAAGATTTTGCAAAAACATTAGTAGGGATGATAGTCGAATGGCCCTTGAAGTTATCATTAACAACATCGAGCACCCTCCCTCGATTCCTTTCTTCATGTTGGCATCCTCCTCCCTTTGCTGGAGATCTCCTCACTATCAGATTCAGTCCTTCTCATCGCCACTCCCAAGGATGACCAACTGAACTCTTTCTCTCTTTCATTCATCAAAGATCTCCTAAGTGTCGAACTCATACTCCCTCTTATTGCTACTCCCAAGGATAACTAGCCAGACTCTTCCTCTCTTTTCTTTGTCAGAGATCTTTTCAACATTAGACTCATACTCATACTCATCAGCACTACCGAGGATGACCAGTTAAATCCTTCTTCTATGCCATAGTTTTGCATAGCAAGCTAAGCACTTTATCTAAGTTTTTCACACCATGTACTTTATAGAAGTTTTTCATACTGAATAGTTACCGGAGCTTGTCTCATCGAGTGCTTTATTAAAATTTGCCTTGCTGGATGAAAAAAGACTCGACAAACCTCTTTTCTTGGCCTCTCCATCTTTTTTGAGTCCTTAGATTCGATATTCCATAGGTAGAGCAAAAATAACTAGTATTGAAAGAGAGCAACAAAATAAGTAAGATATTACAGTAGATTTCTCGCTCTAGAATGTTTAGAAGGTATGAGAAATATCAATACCATTATTTTTTGAAGTCAAAAAGGAGTTATTGGAGGATGCAATTAAGACTTGGTGGTGGTATATATGAAGCTAGCTTCCTCTTTAGAAACTGCGAGAAGTTTTATAGGAGAAAACTATGCTGGCCGTTGATCTCTATTAATCTTCTTACTATTAATGATCTAGTTTTGGTTTATAATGATTTTTATAATTCTTTGCCTATTCACTTCTTCTCCCTCTATACTTTGTCTGAGGGATTTCTTATATTTTTTTATTAAATAAACAAAATTCTAATGAGTCATCCCATCTTATCTAAAAATAAAATATAATATAATATTTTAATATATAAAATATTATATAGTATCATTATCATATTATTGTATTATGTAATATGTTACTATACTATAGTGTAAGAGGGCCCGAATCTATCTAAATGAAATAGATAAAAAGTAAATTAGAATTTTTGTGTATACCCTCCTAAATATTCAAATTTGCATGAATATCCTCATAAAATTGCTATTTGTATATATACCCTTATAAATTTTTTTTTTGCACATCTACCCATATGGATATTTTAGTTATTTAAATTTTAAATCTTTAATTTTTAACTAGCATTAAATAATATAGATATATATGCAAAAAATAAGAAAAAAGAGAGGTATACATGCAAAACAAATATTTTATGAGGGTGTACATATAAATATCAATTTTGAAGAATATTCATGCAAATTTGAATATTTATGAGGGTATACATGTAAAAAAAAAAAAAAATTCTTTACTTTTTTTTTCTCTCCTTTTTCCTTCACCTCTCTTCCTCTCTCTCTTAGCGATTTTTTTTCAAAGGGTGGGCATGTGATGGCAACCAATGTAGCTTGGTTGTGGGCAGTGGGTCAAAATAAAAGCCAAAACTAATCCCTCCATCTAAATTGGTTCAAATGTGGGCTTGGCCCACATCTTCTCCCTCTCCTTGTATCTTCTCGGGAAATACTTTCTACACCGTAGCTCCACGGACATCGTCCGCGGTGATTTACTCTTGCATGGGACCATAGCAAAAAAAAAAAAATCTTGGATACCACATACGAGCCTCTCACAAGAATGAATTATCGTAAGCGATATCTGCGGAACTACACCGCTCATCGTGTAGAAAGTATTTTTCTACCTTCTTTTATCACTCAACTAAGACCTTGCGGCTGGTTTCCTTGGCCTCGAGAACTGAGCAAGGATGGCGATATCTCAAGCATAACATTATGGTATTGGTGCCTGCAATGTCCAAAAAAAATTTATTTTAAATTAAAAAATTTAGATTTTAAAAAATAAAATCAATATTATCTCCTAAATTTTAGTAGATTCAAATACTTAATAATAGTTTTTTTTTAGTTCCATATTGGATTTATGAAAACAAGTCCTCTTGCTTAAATAAAAATAACATCTAATGATGCCCAAATCGAGCATCGAGGGAAGTTGGCTGTTGAGCAATACACGCATGCGCCGCTTGATGCGGCTATAGACGTACATCATGTATCTTCAAAACCATCACATCATCTCGATCATCTGAACAAAGCATTCAGAGGAGTGACGATGTTCTGAAGTAGTTATGTTCTTGTATGCATGTTTAGTAGTACGGAGAGGAGCGACAATGATTTGGATGGTAGTAGTATGACCATGTTCTGAAGTAGTTATGTTCTTGCATCCGTGTTTAATAGTACGGAGAGGAGCGATAATGTTTTGAAGTAGATATATTACCGTACCCTATTTGTCTCCAATGTTCTGCCCATTGGGATTTGTGTGAGTTTGGATGTTATGGATGTTTTTGTTATCATTGTTATTTCTTGTTGTTTTTTGTATTTGTCCACCGGACCACCTAGACTACCACCAGACCTCCTGGACTACTACTGAGTCCTTGGTTGAGTTTGAGCTGAGTAATCTCTTTTTTTTTTTTTCCTTTTGTACTATAATAGATAATTCATATTAACATATTATGAATACATCCAATAAAATAAAAAATAAAATATCATAAAAAGCTTTTGGAGCTGTTGCTAACTCGATCCATAATACCTCACCACAACGCTTAGCCGGGGAGAAAGTCGCCCAGATCTATTTACCTTCTAATAGATATATCCGGCATAAATGCAATATCCTCTCTCTCACCAACCTCCAAATATCCCATAAAAAGAGGATGAGCGATCTTCCTCTTTAGAGCGGAAGACTTTGGCAATTTTCCATAAAACAATATAGATAACATTTTGAGTTGGGTCTACCAATATTAATTAAAATTTATTCTTCCTAATATTTGAGGTTCTTCAACCTAGATCATGGAGCTTGCATTTCAGGCCCATGAATATTGGATGGTCAGAAAATCGGATGACATAAAAAAATCTGTGAACAGCGGTAATGTTTTCTTCCATTTGGAATTACCAAGGGACGTACTATTGGGCACGAATTTGCCGTCATCGTGTGTTGCCATATATTTTAAAGAGATTCGACCTTGGCTTAATTGCCTGCCTCTGCGTCAAATTTGCAGCCGTTACATGACCATAGGCATTCATGATGTCAAATTTGCTGCAATGTAATTTTCTAACTTTAGGTTCAACTCTTTTTCCCAAGGGCCGTTGCCACCCATTGTGTTTTCTGGATCCAATTTTTTGGGGTCCTATCAGGTTTAAGCGTCGCATGTTCATAAGGTTGTTGGCGCTTGGTGAGACCAAAGGTACACCATAGTTGTAGAGTCGATATATATACCAACGTCAAGAAAAGAGCAGATACAACATTTTTAACCATTTTATACAAATTTGATTTAAGAAATTACTTGTTGTATCTATATGACATCAACCTTCATTGCAAGCCAATCCTCATAGGATTATTTATTAGCATCAACTCTACTTATCATTGATCGGTATAATAAAACACCAAACACAATTTTTAGGTACTAATGACTGGTGAAACCACATGTAGATACCCATGTATCGTATAGACTGATTCAAGCTAGAAAATGGACGATGCTCTATAAAATATTGGGCTTGCTAACCTTGAAGTGTATTACTAATTGAAGTGCAAGTGCCAATGCTGCCCCTTTGCGACAAAAGGCTAAGGTTTTACCATCCAAACTCCTGCTTCCATCTTCGTATGATACTTCGGCTCTACGTGAATCCGATGCAGTTTGTGATTTGTTCCTGGGCAAGAAACTGGTAGGGTAGAGAAAGTACATAAGCGGGCACAATCTACATGGCCTTTTTAAGTCCATGCGACCAACTTGCTAAAAAAGGAAGGGAAAAACTTAGGGGAACTTCAAAGCAGAGGCAACAGCCCATTGTACGCTTTGTAGATAGTCTTAGGCCTTAAATATAAAATTATTCACTAGAACATCTTCGCTTAACATTCTCTGAGTTCATTTAATACCAAAATTTCTTGCATAGTCTGAGTCTCTATATCAGATCAACACTAATATTTTATCTTCTAAACAATGGTGCAAACAGGTAAGGCCTTTGTTACCCATACAAAGGATGATAGAAGTTATTTTAAAAAGCAAAATCACTTCTTCCATTCAAGAAATTCAGATTAATATTAGATTAGGCTAATGTTGGAATTTCCTAAATAATGGTGGTGGCAGGGAGTTTCTTTGGGAAAATCAACGTTATCAGAATCCTCTTTCTTTTCACAGTCAGCAAGAAGCCAGAAATCTATCATTTTTGTTCAGTCGTAAGGGAACAATCTCATGACTCTAGAGTAGCAGGACAAAGGAAGAAAGTAAAAAGAGGAAAAAAAGAAGAAAAAAAAAAAAAGAATTGACAACAGAAACTCCCTCTCTCACAATAAGCGTCCATGGGCGGTTGAACAGACATATGAACAAGTAACAAACAAGTATAGAGACCCTTCTATCAAAACATTTCTTGAGAAATTCCTTAGTAATAAGCTTCTAAACTGCTCTAATGCCTGAACCTCTATTGCACGGTTCCATTATCCGGTGCCGCCATTGTACTATCCCCAGTGCTGGGGCTGGAACGATGGTGAAGCATCACCTCTGCCTTCATTCCCGGTGGCAGGCTTCCACCTCTCCACCAGGAGAGCCAGCTTATTTACAGCATAGCTCATGTCAGGCCTGTGATGAGGCACGCGGGCTGTACAATGTCTTGCAAGTTCAGCAACTTCCATTAAGCCTGTGCAAGCTTCCTCATCAAGATTGAGGATAGGATCTGGACATGACTTCAGAAACTCATCCTTGTTGACAATGTTTCTCTGAAAGATGGGTACCAAATTGGTGTCGCCATCAGGGCGGCTGTCATCAAGCACTTTCTGTCCGGTAATCAGCTCCATTAATATCACTCCAAATGCATAAACATCCACCTTGGTTGTCACTTTTCCAGTAACTGCAACATGTAAACCATCATGATATTATTTATGGCAAGTAACCAGCAAATGAACAAAATGATCACCGACAGCTTATAGTATCACCTAACCACCAGATGGAGCCACAATGTACCTATTAGAATAGAATGGTCTCTTAGATCATATTCGTAGTCTACAGATACCAAAATTAGATCATAGACAAATACCATCTAAAAGATGCTACGGTACAAATGAATTTAGCAAAATGTTTCCAATCAAAGAACCCAGAACTGCATTGGCTTGCCAGGCAGAGCAGCCACATTAACACTTACCATCAAGTTTTGGTGCGTAATTAGTAAGGATTCAAACTTCTATACATGTTGAATCGCATAATACATAGATGTGTTTGTGTTGTTATGCTTGTGATGGAGTTGCTAAGTGGAAGTAGTTCTGAATTCCACCCTTACCTATTATTTAGGGGCATAAGTCCGGGCTCCATACAAGCATGACTAATTAGTAGTACTCAGGCTTCTGGAACAATGAACACTCTTAAACAATCACGCCAAATGTACCTATTTGATCACACTATCATTCCAGGAAACTACAAAGGCAGGAACAAGAAACAGAAACTTCTATTTTTTAATGTCTAAGTTGCACTCTTGATAAAGAGTAAATAAATGAAGGAAAAAAATAACAAACCTAGATTGTCAGGATCGGACTTCATATCAAAGGCCCATGCAACAGCCCATGCTAGAGTGTAAGTTATTCTGTGAGCTATTCCTTTTCATTCAATCCCCCAAAAAATGAACACCGTATACTCGAGATTCCAGCCCCGTCTATTCTTTACACCTTAACAACATCAAAAAGCTCCAATGAAGGTGGTCTAAGGGTTTGTTAGATAGGGTTTACTGAGTAAAGCTTTTAAGCTGTATTCACAAAGTTTTAACAATGGTGTATTTCAATTTTTTATTTTCATGCAAGTACTATTAAAATATATTCAAACCGTGTACTCTACTGTATTGCATAATATACTCCAAAGAGAAAAACGCAAAGCTAATGACACCAATACTTCCACAACCACCAATGTACAGAGAAGTTAAAGAATTCAAAAAGGCATTCTTTCCAAAATTTTTTGAATAAAAGAATAATAGATACATTATAATGCTGTAAGATATAAAGGAATTTATTTAGTATATAATTGTTTTGCAAGTAACCGCAAGAAGATACAAAAGCCTTTGACACAGTTAAGATGACTATGTTTAGACCTGATCATGGGCTGGGCTTAGGCCCAGAGAACGTTCAATTTTACATAAGCCCAGCCCAAAGCCCAATTAAAAATGAATTGAGTTTGGGCCTGAGGCTCGGCCCGTGAACAGGTTTTCTATGTTCCTTTAGATTGAGGACAATATATTGTTAATAATTTTCCAATCATGTTAACATTTATCAAATTGTCCTTTATTGCATTCAATTACTCATGCCTTGGGAGACACTCCATGTTACAACTAAACCTAATGAACAAAATTTTGGGATTTTTACAAGGCAAATATTTGCAGGAAAAATATATCAAACTAAGAAGGAATTTGGTGACCTAACATAAGTGCAATTTCATGAACAACCATATCATCAAATTCAATGCACTACCCATGAGGATCAAGAAGAAAAATTAAAAAAATAAAGTTTTGGGAGGTAGCGTACTTTTGATTTACCATAACATGTCATCCTTCATTCTTGAACCACAAAGGATTCCTACGATATCGAAACCTTTCAATAAAACTATGCCAGGCAATTTTCTGGTCAGGAAGATAAATAACAGAGTCATGGTTATAGACTTACAGTTATACCAAATATAAGCCACCTTTTGGACAAGGTACATAGATAGACAATAAGAACTGCAACTCATTTTTGACATGCCATGTTATGATAAATATCTTTAATTTGTTTAAGTTGGGCACTAGTTCAAGACTAGTATGTGTACATTGACAAAGAACCCTCATCAAATAAAATGTAGTCTATGAACATTCAAACAGTGTACTGGATTGGAGATATGATGATACCATTAAAATAGGTCATTTGTAGCTTGAATTTATGTGATCTTATGACCATGGAAACAAAATCAAGAATGCATACTAACATATTCTTAGAACTTTAAACTTGACGATGAAGCAAAAGGTACATTAATACCAACTGGCACAGCCCTATGACCAACATCAAATGTTCTTTCTGAAATCTTGGCAGCTAGGCTGTAATATTATAGAATGTAGCAATATGTGAAGGCTAATCCTATTCTTTTAATCTCTGCGAACTGAAGATGAGTGAAAACTGAAGCAACACTATGATAGCCGGCTATCTACCAAGTTTAGTCCCCAAATCTCCACCCGTTGCCCCTTCCCTCTTTCTTAATGGTACTTGGAAATTGGAATGTTCCAAAGCCCACAGAGCCAAAATCCACTGCTTAAAGGATCCACCTGAAGTTAAAATAAAGGATAAAAATACTGATGGGAAGGTGATACGAAGACAGAGCATTATCAAATTATCTGTATAAAATGATTAAATCCCACAGCTCAAGATTGGATATACTTTAGCCTCCAATCAAAGAGGCAACAATTGCTGTCAAACTTCAACTATAGTCTTATCAAGTTAAAAATGTCAGAAGCTGCTCCCAAAACAATCCCGAAAGGGCTGGATTTTCCAATAAACCATGAGATTCAGCTTGGCTCATTATCCTACTTCCAAACCATTATATCCACCATGAATATACCACCATCTACCAAAATAGCATCACAGTATTTCATTGTAAAAATTGTACCACCCGTGTTGAAGTTTTATGTATGTCAGCTGCTGAAACTAAATCTCTCCAATTGATTCTGCAGCTTAATATCTCAAATTCGTTATCTATATTTCACCTAGCATAACAAACCCATACCTCTAAATGTAACCCACTCACCACTAAGTAGAGAGGTGGCAAGATTTCAAAGTGGAACATGGTATTCTAGATTCTAATGGCCATATGATCAATCACTAGAGGAATGCTCACACCATAAATAAGGTAATTAGTGAAGAAAGCAATAAAATGGTAGAAGTAGGACAAGACACTAACAAGTTCCACAGAAAAAAATTTATTGATGTAGCACATGAATTTCTAATCAATATCAAATTAACAAATGTAATAGACGACAGCGTTCCAAAAGGTCCAATCAAGTTTTACACCATATGATAAGATCAAATCTTGATGCATAAATGCACAAAGGTGTGGAAGTTCCACTGAACATCATTGAGCTTAATATAACTCCATAATGGATTTTGAACGATACTACCATGATAGACTTCAAAGAGTGGCCAGGAATAAAATGCCAATATCTGTTTCTTTGTAGGGACTAAATTTGGATCAAGCTCATCATGGACTAATTAATTATGGCTTATTAATACCGGATCCACTTAATAATACCAATATTTGTTATTCAGGATTAAGGAGTCTTCTAATAGTAACCTAGGATGGTGGCCGCCAAGTAGAGTGGTAAGAAGACAAGAGAAACTACATCATGCAAAGGATGAAACCATACAAAGATACAAGTTAGATTTACTACTTGAACTTTTGGAACTCTAAATGGAAAAATTAGAGAACTGGTGGATATGATGACACATAGAAAGAACCTATATTGCTTGGTTACAAGAAACTAAATGTAGATGTAGTAAATCTAGGGAGATAGGGGATAGGTATAAACTATTATATGTAGGTAAAGATGATAATGAAAATAAAGTAGGAATAGTAGTGGATAAACAAATGAAAAAAAAAAAGTATACATGAATAGGATAAATAATAGATCAATAACTATAAAATTTGTTCTAAATGCAAAAACTTTTAATGTCATTAATGCTTATGCACCACAAGTAGGTTTGGAGGAGAGGATTAAAATTTGGAAAGAAATGGATAGACTAATGCAAAGTATTCCTACAAGAGAAATAATGATTATAGGTTGTGATCTAAATGAACATGTACAAAAGAACAATATAGAATATGCGAGAATGCATGATTATCTTGTGGACCTCAGAATTGCACCTGTATGTATGTTGTCCCATTAGACTTACCAAGGTTTTATTCATTCAACCATCAATTACACTCTTTATCTGATACTCATCAGATGTGATATGGTTACTGAGCAACTTGAATATAACAAAGGAGTACCTCATGCAAACTATATAGGAAGACAATGTCTTTAACAGAATCACTACAAAGGTCAGGTCTATAAACGTCTATAAATGTCCATATTCCTACTACAAGGGTCAGATCTAGGAATCCCTCTATTCATAACCACTTTCTCGTAGCTCCCGTCCATTCCATTTTTAGGTCATAGCATAGCCTTCTAGTACATTTAATACAAATATGAAGTTCTCCAACAGTTAAAGCCTCTCTGGTCATTGTTGCTTGTACCTAAACCATCATATTCTGCCTGCCACTTTGTCCTTAATTCATGCATATCATATGCTTCATTTAAAAAATTATCACCGCATGCTATAATGTAATTTTTCCATGTATTTACCTTAGCATTCTCACATCTATCATGCTCATCCTATATGCTCAAACACTCTTCACAGCCAAAAATGTTGAACTTTATTGCCTAAGTTCTAAAGCAGATCTTGCCACTAAATAGCAAATTGTTGCAACATTCAAACTCAGTATGTGATAATATAGCATTTCAAATAACACGTAACTCTTCCACCAAATAAATAAATAAATATATATATATATATATATATATATATATATATATATATATATATATATATATATATATATATATATTATGTAACTCCATGATGACTTTTCATTTGTGTTGTCCAATGCTTAAAAATACATATGTACGCATGATTTGCCCATATATAGTGTACAAAATAATATGTGCAAATACATGTACTTATCTATGCACTATTCATGTATGCATCATTCATAAAGCTACTTTTATATGTATAAATATTAAATTCAATCTACAAGAAGCAATAAAGTACAGTAAACCTGCAATTTTTTTTCTAGATGAAATCAAACCAATATAAACAGCATGAATAAGAAAACATCAACTTTTCGACTCAAGAAGCAAAGGACTAAAAGCACTTACGAGCATACTCAGGCGCAAGATATCCAAAGGTTCCTGCCAATCGTGTCATCATAGACTTTTGCTTGTCTACACAATGCTTGACCAATCCAAAATCTGAAACCTTAGCCCTCATATCATTATCCAAGAGTATGTTTGAAGGCTTCAGATCCCTGTGAATGAAACTCTCCTGGGCCAAGCTATGTAGGTATTCTACTCCTCGAGCCACATCCAGAGCTATTGTGAGCCTCTGCTTCCAAGTAAGGGGAGAACACTTGATATTATTATAGTCAAACAGGTGCTGCTCCAGTGTTCCTCCTGGCATGTACTCATAGACCAAAAGCCTCTCATTGCCATCATCATAATATCCTAGAAGAGCAACCAAGTGCCGGTGCCTGACCTTGCTAAGAACATCTATCTCGGCTTTGAACTCATTACTCCCTTTGTTACCTGCCAAATCAACCCGACTCTTCTTCACGGCAATCAGGGTGCCATTATGGTTCCCTTTGTAGACCACTCCAAATCCCCCCCTGCCCAAAATGTTTTCTTCACTAAAATTATTTGTGGCCCTGCGGACTGATTGGATCGACATGTGCATGCCCTGAGGATCAATCATAAAGGTATTAGCACTACCGGGGCTGCTTTGCCTGTAAATCTCACCCATTTCTCTGCCCATGACTCCTATCTTACCCAACTCTGGCTCATTTGGAGGGGTTCTTGTAGGAACCTGTCCAAATCTCCGGAGATGCTTTTTTCTGTAAATAGAATAAAAGAAAGCCAGTAAACAAGCAATAAGAATCAGAACAGCTACAACTGTTCCCGCAATCACAGCTCCCGACGACTTTGACCCTGATGGCTGGTTTCCAGAAGACGAAGACTCAGATGGCCCACCCGAAGGAGAAGAAGAAGAGGAACCTCCCCCAGAACCTGAAGTACGCCCAAGCAAAGGGTTGCCACCTAGCTTCAGTGTCACATAATCTGGGAAATGTGGTACAATTCCTGAAAGGTTGTTATTAGTAACATCAAGAAGCTGCAACTTAGGCAGCATCTTCAAAGTATCCGGGATCGGGCCACTGAGATTGTTGTTGCTCAGGATCAGCCTTGTCAGTGAGGTGAAATTAGAAATGTCAGGAGAGATGAAGCCTGGGAAATGCTGGTTTGCAAAATTAAGAACATTGATGTTGTTTTCGTTATCACAGTTCACACCAAACCAATTACCACCACAGGGATCACTCCCCGTCCAGGAGGTGGCAAGCTTCAATGGGTACTCAAAACCTTCAGCGACCGCGAGCAGCGCCGTCACCACCGCATTGCAAGGCCCGGGGACGGAGTTACAGAAATTGTTGCCCTTGTCAATGTCGGCATTCACTCCACCAGCAAACTTCGGGTATGGGCCCTGCAACTGATTATTCGACAACGAGACATTCTTGAGAGTCAGGCAGGAGGTGAGAGATGGCGGGACAACTCCGGTCAGGGAATTATCACGAACATTAAAAGAGGCCAAGGAACCGAGCTTGGAGAGATCTGGGATAGGTCCAGTGAAACTGTTAGATTGTAGCCAAACCAAAGAAAGTTGGGTCATTGACCCTATCACATCAATTGACCCAGAAAACTTGGTGGGAGACTGCTGATTGTTGAGCCAAAGACTTTGAATGCCGGATCCACCGAAGGAATCCGGAAGTCCCCCAGTCATATTGTTGTAAGAAATTCTCAAGCTCTGCAGACTCGAAAGCGTACCAAAGAACTCCGGGATCTCGCCATTAATGCTGGTATTGGAGGCGGAGAACGTCATAAGGTCGGCAGATTTGGCTAGATCTGCCGGAATAACCCAGGGTGCGAGAGGGTTATCATCTAAAGAAACCGATTGAAGAGCGGAGAGGCCAGTGAAGAAGTCATTAGGGATGGAGGAGAAGGCATTGCCGTGGAGGAAGATGGTTTCGAGGTCGGAGAGGTTGGAGAGGGAAGGGAGGGGACCTGAGATCTGGTTTTGCTGAAGCTGGAGGCTGCTGAGGGAGGAAAGCTTGGAGATGGAGCTGGAGAGAGTGCCGGAGACGCCTTTCAGAGCAAGGTTGATGGTGTCGATCCGGCCAGATCTGCAGGTGACTCCCGACCACTGGCAGGGATCTGTGCCGGTCCAGGAAGGGGGGAGGTTGGCGAGCTTCTTGGCAATGTCGAGCATGGCCTGCCGGTCTCCGTCGGAGGCGGCGGAGAGAGTGGAAGAAGGGAAGAGCGAGAAGAAGAAGAGGAGGAGAGGGAGGAGAGGAAGAGGAGAAGAGCGTTTTTTCTTCCTCATTGTGGCGACTGTGTGCGCGAGAGAGAGAAAGAGAGGGAGAGAGAGAGAGAGAGAAGTGGAAGAAATGGTGAGCGCTGGAGAGGGTTGGCAGAGAAAAAGAGGGAAAAGGCGGCGAGACAAGCGGAGAGATGCGGGTTCTTTCTGGCTTCGGCCCCAAGGACCTACGTTGGCCGAACCGCGTCTGCGGCTTGGCATGTTGGTGAGGTATCCACATCCCATAATTTACGTTACTCGCAGCTTGTATCAGTGCTTAGTTGGAGTAGGAGCAAAGTTGGGATGTCTCCTTTCTTGTTGGAGTTTCGTTAGAGTAGGTTAGAGTTTAGTTAGAGCGAGTAATCGAAGAAAACATACGCAAAAAGAAGGACATTACCTATTTTTCAGGGAGGTTCGGGTTGTCTCTTTTGCTCGAGGGAATGGTTGATCTTCTTTCACGACCTCATCCATTAGATCATCGTTCATACAGCTTTTAAAGCACTAAAAACTATTTTTATCTTCCACAGCACAAATCACACAGATGATGTTATATTTTGAAAATTATGCAAAGTATAATCTAACAATTAAAGCCATAAATAAAGATTAGTTGTTCTTTTGTATGAAAGATGCAATCTGGATAGAAAGATAGATAACTAGTAGAGACTTTCATTATTATACTGATTAAAAAGTAAACAAGATAAAAATTTTATAAACAATAAAGTCATGATTAGCATTGCCAAGCCAAGCACATGCATGAAATTAAATATCATATAAGGATAATTATTAAAATCTTGCCTCTAGAATGATTATCATATTTGTGCATTTTAAATCTTTGAGTTTGATGGATATCTAATGCGAATCCATGGGTCCATTTAAAGGTTGGTAAGTATCGAGTTTGTGGATGATGGTGATTAGTATATACCAAAACATAACTAACTTAGATAAAAAATGGAAGCTTAATTGTATGTTGGGATTAAATATGAAGTACTAACTTTATAAGGGCTAAGTCTTAAACAATAATGAAGAGAAGATTGAGCATTAACTTCTCTCAATATATTGGATTTTTTTTTTTTTTCAGACTCTTTATACATGTATGAACAGATAATGGATAAAACTATGCATTTTTTTGTTAGCATTATATGATTAAAAGATATGTGCAAGGCAATATGAAGATCTCATGCACATGGCTAGAAATATAGACCGAGACATTAAATGACTTAGATCTCAAGAATAGCTGGACAATCCAAAGAGTCCTTATAAAATACATATTACAATATGGTCAATGTTAAAACAATTACATATATATCTATATATATATATATATATATAATGTAATATGATGTGATATATTTTCCTAAAAGAATCAAGTCCACTAACACTTTAAACTATACTACCATTACCAACCATTATAATTAATATGCTTCATTTAAATCGTTAAACAATGAAAGAGGAATAAAAAATATTAAACTTTATCTTCTACAATTATTTTGGACACAATCCCGTAAAAAGGAAAGTCCATTTATAGGCCACGATAAGTGACAGCTAGATGGGTCAATTATTGCACTATTTAATATGTAAACAAGATAAAAGTATAAATAACAAAGCTACAATAGGAACTTTAAACCAAAGCATGCACAACATTAATTTTGATAGTTCTTTTATGTCTTTAATCAAGACATTTTGCTGCCTTTGATGGTGTTTGCTTTTTATATTTTTAACATAACGGTGATTATGAAATGCAATAGAAGACATAAATCTATCATTATCACTCGTGGTATTATTAGATCATCTATCACTATTGGTGTAGAATCTAATTGACGTCGGATCGAGCTGGACTTGAGAAAGAAAAGATCGCCGCCAATGACCTGCAAAATAAAGTTTCATTCAGAATCGGTGGTGGTGGTTCCGATAGAACCCTCCGACGATCAAGTCAGCTCTTCTAGCCAACAAAAATGGAGTGCTCAGGAAAGAATTCAACAGACTTTTGGGAAGGAGAAGAGAGCTTAGAGAAAACGTATCTGGAGAATCTTTTTTATAGACGAAGCCTATAATAAATTGATAGTGACAGCCGTAACTATCCGATAGTAGGTCGCTCAGAGCCACATAGAGTTTATTATGGAGGAAAGTGTCATCTATAACAAACTGATAGTGACAGCCATAACCATTCGGTAGTAGGCTACTCGGGGCCACGTGGAGTTTATTATAGAGAGAAGTATCCATTATCGTGATGTGCCCGTTCGTTGAGATTTAATAATCGAAGTTCAGAAGAAGCAGACATTAGTTGGTGAAGAGCTTTGACATATATCAATTTCAGAGGAGTTCGGACTCCTAAAGAAAATACAATTAGAGGAGATCATCCAGGAGGAATGCTAGTTAAAATCTGAAAGTAATCCACTGGAGGAATTCAGATGAAGTTCAACTGATGGAGAAGTCCAAAAGGAGTCTGATTGATGGAGAAGTCTGACTGAAGGAGAAGTTTGGCTGAAGGAGAAGTCCGGATGGAGCCCGACTGATGGAGGAGTCCGGTTGAAGGAGAAGTCTAAAAGGAGTTCAGCTGAAGAAGAAGTCCGGATGGAGTCCGACTGATGGAGGAGTCCGAAAGAAGTCCGACTGATGGAGAAGTCTGACTGAAGGAGAAGTCCGAAAGGAATCCGACTGCTGAAGGAGTTCGAAAAGAGTTTGACTTTTGGAGTAGTCCGGAAGGAGTTCGACTGCTGGAGGAGTCCGACTGAAAGAGAAGATTGGAAGAAGTTCGACTGTTGGAGTAATTCGGAAGGAGTTCGGCTACTGGAGGAGTCCAACTGTTGGAGAAGGTTGGAAGGAGTTCGGCTGCTAGAGGAGTCTGACTGAAGGAGAAGGTCGAAAGGAGTTCAGCTGCTGAAGGAGTTTGACTGAAGGAGAAGGTCGAAAGGAAAAGAATTTTCGATCGAAGCTCTTATATGATTACCAATTACATTAGGCTAAGCATCAGACTAGACTTCGGTGGGAGCGGGGTTTATCCCCAATAATAGTCCTCCTACACATGAGTTCGAAATTTGAAGGAAGGAAGGAAAAAAGATGATGGTCAAAGTCCGATTCTGAGCTCCCATGCTTGTTGCCGAGGAGAAGACAACGGACATCGAAAGTCTTCAGAGCGCACTCCATATAGAGAAGTTTGCCTCGGTCGAACTAAAGGATGCACTGGCCCTAAAGAAAGAGAAGAGGAAGGAAGCCAAAAATAAGGTCGCCGAACTGAAGACCCAAATGGCGAAGTCGATCTCGGAGGCAATGACCCGGGCCGTGAAAGAGTTTAAGACCTCTCACAATATGCAGAACCTGAACATCGAGTTCGGTCAGGAAGCGTTTATTAAGGATTTCAAGCTCTACAAAGGTAGGATAGCCCGAAGATTCCCCGAGCTCGACCTCAGCTTTCTGGAGGAGGAGGAAGATGATGTGGATGCAGGACTGTCTAATGCTGTAGTCGACCTTTCTTTCGATGAGCTCGCTTCTAGCCCGTCTGAACCTACTATAGAGGTGCTTGAACCAGTTCGAAAACCTGAGGCGGTCGAGAACGATCCGACTCCGCCCTTCGAGGTTGAGATTCTTGAGTAGTTATACATTTTTCTTTCTTTTAGTGTAATCGGCCTTGTTAGTCTATGCTTTGCTTGTAATGAACTTATTTTTGTAATGAAATAATATATTTTTTGCTATTTTCATTTCGCATGAATCTGAGGCCTATTTATGGCCTTACCTTCTTTACCTTGTTTTTCTCTCTATCGTCTTCTTATGAAATGCTTGTTGTAGATGTCGAGCTCATTATGGACATCGGGCTTGTTATGGACGTCGAACTAGGACCTCTTCTATAAATCAGGATAAAATTCTGCCTTTCGCATTTGATATAGTGAGATTATCATGGAAAAATACATGTAAGGATTCTCTACCGAGCTTCTTCTCCATGTCTTTGGTCTACGAGATTCCAACTTTTTCTCATGTTAGGATGAGGCTTTCCTCCTTCTATTCTTATCATAGCTTATGGGGATGCATTAGGATCATCGGTAGGGTCTCTTTCTCCATCCTGTCTTATATCGATGAGGTCATCGATTTTGCTCACGTTAGGATGAGGTTTTCCTCCTATTCCTAATGTAGCTTGTGGGGGCGCATTTGGGCCGTTGACAGGACCTCTCCTTCCATTCCATCTTAAATGGATGAGGTCTTCGACTTTGCTGACGTTAGGATGAGGTTTTTCTTCTGTTCCCAACAAGCTGTAAGGGCACATTAGGGTCATTATCAGGGCCTCTCTCCTCATCTCATCTAAAATGAACAAGATCTTCGACTTTACTCATGTTAGGATGAGGTTCTCCTCCTCTTCCTAATGAACTGTAGGGGTACATTAGAGCCATTATCGAAGCCTCTCCCCTCACCTCGTCTAAAATGAATGCGGCCTTCAACTTTGCTCACGTTAGGACGAGGTTCTCCTCCTATTTCTGAACGGACTGTAGGAGCACATTAAGGCCATTGTCAGGGCCTCTCTCCTTATCTCATCTAAAATGAACGAGGCCTTCGATTTTGCTTACGTTAGGATGAGGTTCTCCTCCTATTTCTAACGGACTGTAGGGGCACATTAGGGCCGTTGTTAGGGCCTCTTCCCTCATCTCGTCTAAAATGAATGAGGTCTTCGATTTTGCTCACGTTAGGATGAGGTTCTCCTCCTATTTCTAACGGACTGTAAAGGTACATTAGAGTCATTGTCGAGGTCTCTTTCCTCACCTCATCTAAAATGAACGAGGCCTTCGACTTTGCTCATGTTAGGACAAAGTTCTCCTCCTATTCCTAATGGACTGTAGGGGCATATTAGGATCGTTGTCAGGGCCTCTCCCCTCATCTCATCTAAAATGAACGAGGCCTTCGACTTTGCTCACGTTAGGACGAGGTTCTCCTTCTATTTCTAACAGGCTATAGAGACACATTAGGGCCATTGTCGGAGCCTCTCCCCTCACCTCATCTAAAATGAACGAGGTCTTCGACTTTGCTCACATTAGGATGATGTTCTCCTCCTATTTCTAATGGACTGTAGAGGCACATTAAGGCCGTTGTCAGGGACTCTCCCCTCATCTCGTCTAAAATGAATGAGGCCTTCGACTTTACTCACGTTAGGATGAGGTTCTCCTCCTATTCCTAACGGACTGTAGGGACACATTAGGGCCATTATTGGGGCCTCTTTCCTCATCTCATCTAAAATGAATGAGGCCTTTGACTTTGCTCATGTTAGGATGAGGTTCTCCTCCTGTTCCTAATGAGTTATGTTTATCGTGAAATTAAGTTCGAGGGGTAGTCTCCCTTTATTATCAGTATACAACAAAGATTAGGATGTTAAAGTAGGGAGATTTCATTATAATCAAATCATCGGTAATACATTTGTATATTTTTTAAATTCCATGGTCAAGGTAGGTCTGCCCCCTCGAGTTCCTTCAAGTAGTTCATCCTGGGTCGGATGACTTCCGTGACCTTGTAGGGTCCTTCTCAATTTGGAGCAAGCTTTCCCTGGCTCTAAGGCTAAGAAATAGCGGCATGCCGAAGCACTAAGTCTTCTACTCTAAATATTTTACCTCTGACTCTAGAGTTATAGTATTGGACCACCCTTCGCCTGTAGGTCGCCATCCAAACTTGAGCTTCCTCTCTTTTTTCTTCCAACAGATCGAGGTTGATTCTGAGGTCCTATGAGTTACGCTGCTCATTGAAGGCCACGACCTATACTGATGAGAGTTTAAGCTCGATTGGGATGATTGCCTCTATTTCAAAAGCCAAGGCGAATGGTGTTTCCCTAGTCGATAGCTTTGGAGTAGTTCGGTATGCCCAGAGGACGTGGTAGAGTTCATCCATCCAGGCTCCTCTTACTCTATCGAGCCTTATCTTGATGCCTTACAACAAGATCCGGTTGGTCACTTCAGCTTTTTCATTTACTTATGGATGAGATATCGATGTGAAGTGATGGAAGATGTTTAGATCTTTGCAGAACTCAGCGAACCTCATCCCAGCGAACTGTTGCCCATTATCTATTATGAGAGTTCGGGGCAAACCAAACCAGCAGATGATAAGTAGCATAAATTTACCAATAGAAGTATTAATTTATCAATTAATTCATATTAATTTTTTAAAATTAATGATCAATTTATATATAATTTTTAAAAAATTCATATTTTTATTAATTAAAAAATTAATTAAAAATAATAAAAATTAAAAAATAAAATTTTATAATCAATGGAAAGAGCTCATTTTTTTGATCACAATGAAATAAGTTTGAAGCAAAATGGAACTAAAACGGAGAAGATATAAATTTCTAAAGATAAAAAAAAAATAAATAAAAAAAGAAAAATGGCTCAGTCGGCTCCTTAAGCCAAGCCACCAAGCCAAGCAAGCCGTCAAAGCCGACTCAACCATTGAAGCCATCAGCCGATCCATGATCTAGGCATGGACCGCCAGCTCAGCAAAATTCGGTGAATCATGGAGCGACACATGGTGGACCTAGACCTTTAAAGGGTTCACAGAAAATCCATCACGGTCTACAAAATAAAAATATAATTTTACATCAAAGCAGCGAGCGCTAATTAGCTGCGGTGTGTGGTACGATCGGTCCATGCGGTCCATGGAAACAGTAAATGCATGATCGTGCGGTGGTGGTTGCTTGCGGTCAAGATCGGACGGTCAAGATTTATTCCAACTCTGATTTGATTTTTGATTTCACCCGGATCGCCATCGGATGGCAGCGCTTGATTCCAGCTTCGATCCGACGATCTAGAAAGCTCTCGATGGCGATCAAACTCTCAGGCGCATGATCAACGACCTAATTTTCTCCATCAAGCGCGATCCAATGGTCAGAATTTAATCCGACTTGATCTGGGCCATTATGCGTACATTTTTAGTATTTTTGGAAGCATCGGATTACCATTTGATGGCCAGAATTAAAAGAACTCAATAGAATTTATTTAGGGGCTATTTTAATCTGAATTTCACTCAGATTTCTCCCTATTTTCATGATTAAAATGGCCCTTAGTCCCACATTGCCTAGAAGAAAATCCTCCAGCCCTCCAACATCTATTTAAGGACCCCCAGGCCTCCAAAAATCATCATCTCTGATCAAGGTGAAGCTTTGGTATAGGGTGAAGCTAGGCTTTGGGTTAATGGCTGCTTCGAGGCAACTAATGCAGAAAAAAAAAGCTGGGCTCCTACACCATCTTTCCACCAATGCCGATCCAAGATCAGAGATCGAGCTATTTTATTTTATTTTATTTTATTTTAAATTTTATATATTTAAATTCTAAAATTTTAATTAATAAAAATTTTATTATTGTACTTTAATTTTAGCTTTTTATTTTTATTATAATTTAATTTTTATATTTTAATTATTACTTTTTATTTTTCTACAAATAGATGCTAAGATCTAACTAGTAGATCTTAGTACCAAGTTTACTTTTTTGCATAATTTAATTTTCACTTCATAATTTTAATTTTCGACTTCAAATTCTATTTTCAATTTTTTTAAAAAAAAATTAAAGATTTTAAATCTAAAAATACTATATTTTCTATAGATTCGATCCGACTCATTGCTATCTACGTATTTTTAATTATTTTAAGAAGTCAGATTAAACTGATAAACTTGGTATCTTAACGACAACATCGCATTCCTAACAAGTTTTTGGCAGCATTATCAGGAAAGGCATGGACATTAAATTTTTTATCTCTTTGATTTTTCTATAAATAAATTATAAATAAAATTTTTATTTTATAAATATTGATTGCTAATTTTTTTATTATTTTGTAGAAAAAGTGGTTAAAAAATCAAAAGAATCAGGGCAAGGAACAAATCATTCAATTTTGCTTAATGAGATCAATCCTAACCCTAGTCCTTTTTATTTATTTATATATTTATTTATTTTATTTTTAAATTAAATTAAAAAAAATATCCATTTAAATTTAATTAAAAAATCTCATTACAAGATTAGAAATTCTAACTATTTAGAGCATGCATCATATTAGTTTTATTTTTATTTTTTATTATTTTGGTGATTGCTAGAGGCAAGGTAAGTCTTTTAGAATTCAATTAGTTGCATACATCTAGTTTAAATTGTATAGAATCCTTCGATTGAATTTTTTTTATGTGCATATTTATATTAAACCAAATTAAGGGCAATACTTAATTAAATAAGATAAGGTGGGGATTTGATCACCCTTCCTTGATCCATAAACAACCAACCAGCATCCTGCATTGACCTAAGTCTTTAATTTTAAAATCAATTAGACATCAGCCCTAGGAACTCGAGCTCAATAGGACAAGAAATCCTAAGAGTTAAATCAGGTTAGGGTTAGTCAATTTGACTGGTGTCTAGAAAAGTGGTTCAGGGACGACTGGGCTTGAAGGAAGATGGTTTCTAATTGATTTCATTCGCTTACCTGATCAAACATAATTGGTGTCTAAGACAAGCAATAGGAAGACTCCCACCGATCTTACACTTATCTGGCCAGTTTATTGGCTGATCCTACACTTGGAGGGCTTGAAGGTGACCTGATAGTTAGGAGCTGTCTAGATCTAGGATAACCATGTCAGGATTGATTGATCAACTTAATTGCTAACCAACATCAAATCTAATTAAACCTAATTCTTCTCTCATTTTTTAGCTCTAGGACTCCTTAGAACCTCTTCTCTAAAACTTCTCTCTTTCTTCTCCTTTCTCCTCTAAAAATAAAATAAAATAGAATAAAATAAAAATTAAATTAAACTAACTAAAAAAATATTTAAAATAATAATTAAATTAAAATTAATAAATAAAATAATTTAAAAAATTAATTTTTAATATAATAAAATATTAAAAAAATATATTCTAAAAATTTTTTGAACCATACATTAGAGTTACACTAATACATGCACGGTAGAAAATTGCTTTTTCTGATTTAGTTGAACTTAATTAAATAGTTGATTCACATTAAACCTGATAATCAAATGGCTAATCTGAACCTAATAGTCCAAAAATTAGATAAAGTTGATCTTCTTACTCAGAAATTAGATCAACTCCTAATCCTAGGTCAACAATTTTCTGCACAATTCACATCACCTAGCCCAATCCATCATGCTGCATAGTTTTTACATTTTATCCAAGAGCAAATTCAAGCTACTCAAGACTACTCTAAGTCGGTTAATAATCTTCTTTTAAATTCATATAACTCTGGCTGGAAAAACCATCCTAATTTTTCTTGAAAACCACAACAGACTTAGGCTCAGACCCAAATTTTACCATTCCAAAACTATCAAAATAGGCCTCAATACCAAAACTATATCTATAATAATGGTCAGCCTAATCAGTTTATCCAGCCATCATATAACAACCAGCTATCATACCCACCTCCTCAATAGACTAATCTAGCTGACGATAGATTTAATCAACTTCAACAATTAATTCTGAATCAACAACAATCGATCTTAACTCAACAGCAATCTATCGTCAGGCTAGAAACTCAAATAGGATAATTAGTTAAGTATAATACAAGGAGAAAACTAGATCAACCACCAAGTCTACCAATTTCAAACAACCCACCTAATGTCCACTAATCACCTGGATTAAATTATTAATCTAGTATCCCACCTAAGAATTCTCAATTAGAGAATGCCAAAGTAATTCCTGAACTTAAAAGCTATAGAATTCTTATGGACCCATACCAAGATCAGGTGAGAGAGGCTAGTACTGATGCTAGCCAAAATAAAAATTTAGAGGAACTGATTAGTACTGAGACTAACCACATAGAAGAACCTAAGCCAAAAATTAGTACTAATGCTAGTTCTAATTTAAATGAGACAGACATAGAAAAAAAGAAAATAGATGATTTATCCAAGACTTATAAACCTAATGTCCTATTTCCTTCAATCCTAGAAGCCGGTTCTTCTTACAAAAATCAAGGGGCATGTAATGAAGAGTCAATAGAGTTATTTAAGCAAGATCACATTAACTTACCTTCAAAATTAAATCCATCTTTAATCACCATTCCAGCACCCATTGAATCAAACTTAACTCCTAATACAAAAACTCAATTCATGAGCATTTTAGAAAATAAATAAGAGAAATTCTTAATAAACATGGGTCTGAGAATAGGATCATAAATTATGTCCCTAAAATTAACAATGAATATATCAATAATGGAATTATAAATCAACTTTCTAAGATTGACAATCCAAAATCATTGAAATTTGTCAATCTAGTATTTGACATAGGATAGTAAGCTGCATTGTGTCTGGCTGAAGATGATAAACTTAGCGCTTGTTGGGAGGCAACCCAATATTTAATTTTTTTATCTAATTTATCTTTTTAGTTTATTTTTTTTTTAGGATAATTTGAATAAGCTAGAGGGAGAGTTTAAATTTTCAAAGACATATGCTGGACCAAAAATATAGTCAAATGTATTCTTTCATATTTTTTATTACATCCTTTATTTTTCTTCTCCATTGAGGACAATGTCGATTAAGTTGGAGGAAGAAAAATAAAAATTTTAAAATTTTAAATTCTCAAAAAAGTTAGTATTTAGTATTTAGACACCTGATTATGCTTAAGAATCAAATCAAACTAAGCATTTTTAAAAAAAAATTGATATACAAATCAGAGAATCTATGAGATATTGAGGAATCAAGTATTAAAAAAATTCAATAAAGAGTTAAGTCTAGAACATAAAAAAAATTTCTTGGAGCATTTTTAATTATTTCTACTAGCATCAAAGAAAAATCTACTTTTTATAGGCTTGTGTAGGATAACTATACATTTCTTCATATAAAAAATTTATTTTAATAGTTTTTAAGTACTTCTCACTGAGTAACCGGGCCTCTTTGCCTAAGCAAGCATTAAATTTTGCATCAAAAAATGAGAAGAGCAAAGAAGCTCGTTGTAAAGCTAGTCTTAACTCGTAGTCTGTTTGATTCAAACTAGTAAGTCCGAGGGGTATTCTATATCTAGTGCCCTAAAGCCAACTGGTTTGAGTCATTGGCCTAAGATTCGCTACATGGATCAAATAGAAAGCTTAAGAGGTTAAGACACTCAATAGTGGTACAACGTTAAAAAAAAAAATGCTTTTCCACCAAATAATTGGATCCCATTGCCTAAGTAAGCAATGATATTTGCATCAAAAAGTGAGCAACGTGAAAATAAAAATCAATAAATGAAGGACAGAAGTAGCAATACACTTATCTATATGAAAGTTTAGACAAATCAGAGATAAAGGTGGGATAATTTAGAAAAAGTTTAAAAAAAATTAATATTCTTTACTTAATTTTTTTATTGATAAGTATTAATACCTCAATGATATGTCTCACTTAAGCTCTACTGAATATTAATGGCCATTTTAAAAATTACTTAGATAAAATTCGAAACTCTAAAGTTAAAAGATATTTAAAACTAAATTTTTTCTTAACTCGAGGACGAGCAAAGCTTAAGTTGGAGGGTGATAAGTACCATAAATTCACCGATAGAAGTATTAATTTATTAATTAATTTATATTAATTTTTTTAAAATTAATGATCAATTTATATATAATTTTTAAGAAATTCATATTTTTATTAATTAAAAAATTAATTAAAAAATAATAAAAATAAAAAAAATAAAATTTTATAATCAATGGAAAGAGCTTATTTTTTTGATCATAATGAAATAAGTTTTAAGTAAAATGGAGCTAAAATGAAGAAGATATAAATTTCTAAAGATTAAAAAAAATTAAATAAAAAAATGGCTCAGTCGGCTCTGTAAGCCAAGCCACCAAGCCAAGCCAAGCCGTCAAAGCTGACTCAGCCATTGAAGCCATCAGTCGGTCCACAATCTAGACGTGGACCGTCAGCTCAGCAAAATTCGACGAATTATGGAGCGACATGTGGTGGACCTAGACCTTTAAAGGGTTCACAGAAAATCCATCGCGGTCTACAGGGCAAAAAGATAATTTTGCATCAAAGCAGCGAGCACTGATTGGCTGCGGTGTGTGGTGTGATCGGTCCATGGGAACAGTAAATGAGTGATCGTGCGGTGGTGGTTGCTTACGGTCAAGATCGGACGGTCAAGGTTTATTCCAACTCTGATTTGATTTCTAATTTCACCCGGATCGTGATCGAATGGCAACGCTTGATTTCAGCTTTGATCCGATGGTCCAAAAAGCTCCTGACGGTGATCAGACTCTCAAGCACGTGATCAACGATCTAATTTCCTCCATCAAGCGCGATCTAATGGTCAGAATTTAATCCGACTTGATCTAAGCCATTACACGTCCATTTTTAGTATTTTTGGAAGCATCGGATCACCATCTGATGGCTAGAATTAAAAGAACTCAACAGAATTTGTTCAGGGGCTATTTTAATTCGAATTTCACTCGGATTTCTTCCTATTTTCATGATTAAAATGGCCCTTAGTCTCACATTGCCCAGAAGAAAATCCTCCAGCCCTCCAACATCTATTTAAGGACCCCTAAGCCTCCAAAAATCATCATCTCCGATCAAGATGAAGCTTTGGTACAGGATGAAGCTAGGCTCTAGGTTAATGACCACTTCGAGGCAACTGATATCGAGAGAAAAAGCTAGGCTTCTACACCATCTTTCCACCAATGATGATCCAAGATCAGAGATCAGACTATTTTATTTTATTTTATTTTATTTAAATTTTATGTATTTAAATTCTAAAATTTTAATTAATAAAAATTTTATTATTGCACTTTAATTTCAATTTTTTATTTTTATTATAATTTAATTTTTATATTTTAATTATTTTTTTTTATTTTTTTGTAAGTAGATGCTAAGATCTAACTAGTAGATCTTAGTACCAAGTTTACTTTTCTACATAATTTAATTTTCACTTCATAATTTTAATTTTTAACTTTAAATTTTATTTTTAAATATTTTTCTTTTTAAAAAAAAATTAAAGATTTTAAATCTAAAAATACTATATTTTTTATAGATTCAATCCGACTTACTGCTATCTACGTATTTTTAATTATTTTAAGAAGTCGAATTAAACTGATAAACATGATGTCTTAACGACAATATCGCATTCCTATCAGCAGACGATTGACTTTCAGACGAAGTTCTGTACCTTGACCTCAGTAATTTTTGCTAGTGGTTCGACTTCGATCCATTTAGTGAAGAAGTTGATTGCAATTAAGAGAAACTTTCATTATCCGGATGCCACTGAAAAAGGGCTAAGTATATCCATTCTCCACTACATAAATGGTCAAGGTGTGCTTAGTGGAGTAAGCTCAGAGGCTGGCTATCTTTGTATATTTGCATTTCTCTGACAGTGATCATATTTTTTAATATACTCCATAGATTCGTGGTATAAGTTCGACCAATAGTACCCTTGTCGAAGTAGTTTTTATGATAGGGATCTAACTCCTATATAACTTTCATAAATTTTTTTGTGCACTTTTCATAATGCAAAGTCAACCTCTGAAGGTCGGAGATATCTCAATAGCGGTAGCGAATATGATCTTTTATACACTTGTCCTCATACAAAACGTATCGAAAGGCTTGATTCCTGAGTTTTCAAGCTTCTTTTGGATCATGAGGAAGAACTTCCTCTTTGAGATAGGCAACTAACGGATCAATCCAGTTCGGCTCGAGCTCCATCTGCATAACGAGCTATGATTTCTCTGAGCTTGAATATTTTAGAGTTTCAAAAAATACTTCTTTAGACAGTTCGGCTGGAGCTGAAGTGGTCAATTTAGAGAGAAGGTCAGCTCTTGTATTTTTTACCCTCAGAATCTATCGAATGTCAAAACTATCGAAGGTTGGAGTTAAATCCTTTACTTTCTCAAGGTATTTCATCATACTTTTCTTCCATACTTCATAGTTGCCACTAACTTGATCGACCACTAATTGAAAATCATTGTAGACTTGAAGTCGATTTACTTTTAACTCTCTTACTATTTTTAACCCGACGATCAGCGCTTCATATTCGACCCCATTATTAGTTGCAGAAAATTCGAAGCATAGTGCGTACTTGGCGATGACTCCCTCGGGATTGACTAAGACCAACCCCACACCTGCTCCAGCAGAGTTGGACGAACCATCCACGTACAGGGTCTAAAAATCTTCGAAATGGTTGGCACTTTATTCGGGGAGGCTCGGTTGCAACCACGGGATGCCGGTCTCATTCTATTCAAGCTCGACTTCATCTGGAATGGTACGTTTAACTATGAAGTCGGTCAGTGCCTGAGCCTTGATTACTGGCCGAGGTCAGTAGTTGATGTCGAACTTTATTAATTCAATGGCCCATTTTGTAATTCTTTCGAAAGCATCCGTTTGATGAAAGATTGCCCTGATCGATTGGTCAGTGAGGAGCATTATAGCATGTCCCTGGAAGTAAAATTGAAGTCTTCTTGCTGCAATCAGAAGTGCATAAGTTAATTTTTTCAACTTTGTATACATGATCTCACCATCCTTTAGGATCTGGCTTATGTAGTAGACTGATCACTGTACTTTCACCTCTTCTTTGATCAGGACTGCCATTAGCATCGTAGGAGAGACCACGAGGTAGAAAAATAGCTCCTCTTCAGATTCGAATTTGGCTAGTAGGGGGTGAGCTGAGGTAGTTCTTGAGCTCGTCGAACACCTTTTGGCATTCCTGAGTCCAGTAAAAATCTTTCAATTTTTTGAGAATTTGAAAGAAGGGCATGCAACATTCAGTCGACCTCGAGATGAAACAATTCAAATATGCCATCTTTTTAGTTAGGCGCTGAACTTTCTTGATGGACTTCGGAGCGGTCATCTCCTAGATAGCTCAAATTTTCTTCGGATTGGCCTCGATCCCTCATCTCGAGATCATGAATCTCAAAAAATTTTTTGAGGCTACCCCAAAGGCGCACTTGGTTAGGTTCAGCTTCATCTTGTATTTCCTGAGTGTATCGAAAGCCTCTTTAAGGTCGGTGACATAATTGACAGACTTTTAGTTTTTGACCAGCATGTCGTCGACATAAACCTCTATATTATGGTCGATCTGCTCCTTGAAGATTTTATTGACCAAGCGTTGATAAGTCGCACCTACATTTTTAAGTCTGAAGGACATGATCCTATAACAGTAAAGACCATGGTTAGTAATAAAAGCAGTCTTCTCCTCATCATCCGGTGCCATCCAAATTTGGTTATAGCCAAAGAAGGCATCCATGAAGGTGAGGAGCTCATAGCCTAAAGTCGCATCCATCAGTTGGTCAACTCTAGGCAAAGGGTAGCTATCTTTTGGATAGGCCTTGTTCAGCTTCTTAAAGTCGATGCACATCCTCCACTTGTCGTTGGCTTTCTTGACCAGGACCACGTTAGAGATCCAAGTCGGATAGCTGACTTCTCGGATAAATCTGATGTTGAGAAGCTTGTCGACTTCTTCTGCTATTATCTTCTACCTTTCTGGTGCATGGCTCTGAACTCTTTTTTTTTCTGGTCGATGCTTGGGGTCAACGATTAGCCGATGTTCCATAACCTCGACGTCAATCCCAGGCATATCCACTGAAACCCAGGCGATGACATCAGCATTCTTTCGTAAAAAGATAATGAGCTACTCTCAAACTTCATCTTTCAGATTGGAGCCAATTTGCACCGTATGCTTCGCATTTCCATCATTCAGAAGGACTGAGATAAGATCTTACATCGGTACTCCCCTTTCTTCTGCGAGGTCATCCCGGACATCTGGCCCATCAATATGATAAGGATCAAACTGTTCTTCCTTTTGTAGGACAATTGAATAGTAGTGCCTTGCCAGAGCTTGATTTCTCCTGATCTCTTCAATTCCATAACTTGTCGAAAACCTCATCTTCAAATAATAAGTTGACACCACCGCCCGAAGTGCATTTAGACCAAGTTGGTCGAGAATTGCATTATAAGCAGAGGAAGCCTTTACTACCAGAAAATCCACCTACGCTCTAGATTATCTTAGATATTGCCTTGCAGCCACAGCTAGAGTTATTACACCTTCAACGGATACTGCAGCACCAACAAAGCCTACTAGTGGAGAGTTTATTGGTCCGAGTTGACTATTAGATGTTGACATTTTGGAGAAAGCATCATAAGATAAGACGTCAACTAAATTTCCATTATCAACTAGGATGCAACGTATATCATAGTCTGTTATATTTAAAGAGATTACAATCACGTCATTATGCGAAAACTGTACTCCCTATGTATCTACCTCAATGAAGGTTATGGGTTCATCAGTCCTCCATCTCTTTACTGATCTCTCATATCCGCTGGCCTCTTCACGTCGAAGTCTCCTAGAGATAGTATTGATGATACCGAGGGGCGGCCTATCTCTTTGTTGTTCCTTCCTCCTTGGTGGTTCTGGCAACGGTAGTGCCCTCGATCGATCTTCTCTTGCTTCAGACCGACATCTGAGGAATCGACCCAGCCAGCCTCTTCTGATGAGCTCCTCGATCTCGTCTTAGAGCTGAATGCTTTCTTTAGTATCGTGACTATGATCACGATGGTAGAAGCAGTATTTGCTAGGATTGCGCTTGCTAGGATGAGTGTGCATCCTTTCAGGCCTCGGTAGTTGCTCCTTGTGAAGAAAAAATCCTATTTTCCAGGTCAGATTCGTTCAGATCTGATTTTATCAAGAGAAATATTTCAAAGATTTTTTTCTTAGATCTAAATCAGATCTGATACTTTTTAGATCTAATTAGATGAATCTAATAAAATAAAATTAATTAATTAAATTAGATTCAATTTATACCTTGTTCTTGGGTAATTTAATTATCCCATAATAATCCTACTGATTGCCTGAGGTTCTAGATGCAGCCACGCAATTATCTAACCTCTACCAGTATCAACTCGAGTAGGATCTGGATATTTTTTCCTTCTCAATCTATCCTCCAAAGATCAGATCTGGATCTGATCTTAAAAATCTTCAAAATAACTTTTGAAGATTTGATGTCATCTCTTGCAGTAGTGCTGCCTTCTTCCTTTCTTGTCACCTTTCTCTTGCCTGGATCACACCAGACTGAAGCCCAAAGCCTCTTGGGCGTGAAGAGGAGAGAGAAGATCAGAGGTAGGCATGGAGAAGAGAGGGAGAGAGCTATGTGGCATAGGAAAGGGGAGAACCTCTTTAAGTCTAGATGCATATAGGATTTATATAGACCCTGCTACGTCATGCAGTGCCACATCATCTCAGCCAATCACATCTCTTCGTGCAATTAGATCTAAATCTGATTGATGGGATGACATCATCTAATCCAATCAGATGAAAGCCTCTCTCTAACATCCTTAGGTGGTGCCAAGATTGATCAAAGTAGAGTCTTTGGCATCACCTAGTTTGATTCTAAGAAGCAACATAGAGTCCCATCTGTATGGGACTCCAAGCATCACCATCCTTGGGCGCACGCCTCCCTAGGCATGCACCTCCTTCTTTCCTCTTTTTAGAAGGAGGACAAGCTCCCATCTGCTCTCCTATAGGTGCATGATACATGGGCAGATGTCTAAGTATCAAAGGTCAATGTTTGACCAAAGTCAAAGGACAAGAATTAGTAAGTGACGAAAAATGGTAGGTGTTGTCTCAAATTTATATCATAAATTAAGACAATCCTTTTCTGACCTGGACAAGCTTCAGTCAGACCAAGTAAAGGTACCTGAGTGAGTCCAAACATATTTGGCTCAGTCGAGACAACTTGTAATGATTGTTGAAGGAGAACATTAGGCTCAATCGTGTGCTAGCATGATTTTCTTAAACCTAATTGAATCTAATTCAAATCAATTAAACTGGATTAGTCCAATTGATGATATCTAGATCCAAACCCTAGTTTATATGATCCAGTTAGGTTCAGTTCTGTATAGTAATGAGATATGTTACGATCTCTATCATTGATATCATCAAAACATCTTCTGATGGATCAGAACTTTTCTAATTCAGACAACTAGAATGATCGATCATCCAAATCATTCTAATTGCTCTCAAAATCCACCAGTGACTCCTAGCAGTATATGGTGGCAATCCATCAGAACTAAAAATGAACCTCTCAGTGCAGTTACATGTGTGATTAAGTTCTTCTATCTTGAGCTCCGATCAGATTAGGGTTAAGATAAACTCTTCAAACCCTAATTTCTATCATATGAATTAATCATTCGATTCAAGTCCGATGTGAAAATCTTAATAGAAACTCTTTCTATCATTTCACTCTACCATGGCCATAAGCTTATGGACTTGATTCTCATGATCATCATAGGGCTGCTCCTTATCTACCATGGTAGATAGATTCCTTCTTGGTACAATCCAATTCCTACAATGAACATGCTATAACCAACATACACCTCAGGATTCTGAATGGCTAGGAGACCGAACCAAAGTATAGTCAAACTATAACACTCTCAAGGTGAACTACCGATGCACCTTACGTCAAAGAACCAGACATACCACTATAGCTTCGAGCTAGTCATTGACGAGAAGGTAGACTTCTTAATGACTGCTCGAGGTGATCACGCTCAGTGCCCTCGTTCTCTAACGAGTACCTGTACTCTCACTCCGATGTCTCTACACCATTGACTCAAGACTCATCTACTATAAAGAAGCGATTGTACACCAATCTTTTGAATCAATCACCATCCTCATGATGATCCTACGGTTAGGAGCATTTTATGAGTTAACAATGAAAATTCATGTCTTAAATTTTTAACTCTTAAAAGTAAGAATTATTATTACCATTAACTCAAGAGATGTATCACAGACACTAAATATATATTTATGATAGAAAATAATTTATTTTATTATTTATAATCAAAATTATAATTTTACTCCTAAAAGTGTATAACTAGTGTCAGCCAATTCTGACTTCTAGGGCATACATATCTAACAAACTTCCACTTGACCTAAAGCCAATTGGCTACAAATCTAAGTCCCATCTTCTCAAGATGGGCTTCGATCTTCTACTGACCTAATGGCTTTATGAGTAGGTCTATCGCATTGTCTACGGAGTCAACTCTCTTGACCTCGACGTAGCCTTTCTTAAGGTAATCCCGAAAGAGGTGGTATCGCCGCTCGATGTGCTTGAATTTTTGATGATACCTCAGCTTCTTAGCAAGGATTGTGGCACCATTATTGTTGCGGTATAGAGGAATGACATCTGATGGCATCACTCTGATTTGGCAAACTTCTTGTACAAGAATGCCTTCTTCGTAGCTTCTGATGTAGCGATGTATTCTACTTCTATGATAGAATCTGCTATCACTGTCTGCTTGAAATTCTTCCAACTGACAGTACCACCATTACATATAAATAGACTCTCAGATGTCAACTTTTGATCATCTACATCGGACATAAAATTCGAGTCTGTATATCCCTGGACTTAGAGTTCTCCATTACCAAAAATCAATAATATATCCTTAGTTCTTCTCAAGTACATAAGGATACATTTCACAGAAGTCTAGTATTCTTCACCTGAATTTAACTGATATCTGCTCGTGACACTCATAACATGGGCTATATCAGGTTGTGTACATAACATGGCATACATGAGGCTCCCTATTACTGAAGAATAAGGGATCTTACTCATGCGTTCTATCTCCTCAGGTGTGCTAGGGCACATCTTCTTAGAGAGATGAATGCCATGTTTAAAGGATAATAATCCCCTCTTGGAGTTTTTCACGCTAAACCTCTTTAGCACTTTCTCTATATACATCTTCTGTGAAAGTTCTAGCATCCTATTCGGTCTATCTCTATAGACCTTAATTTTTAGAATAAAGGATGCTTCTCCTAGGTCTTTCATGGAGAGTTCTTTGGATAACCACATTTTAACTATGGTCAACATGGGAATATCATTTCCAATAAGGAGGATATCATCCACGTATAATACGAGAAAGACAACAGCACTCCCATTGACCTTTTTGAAGATACATAGTTCCTCCTCATTTTTTATGAAACTAAATAATTTGATCACATCATTAAAATGAGTATTCCAGCTCTGAGATACTTGCTTAAGTCCATATATGGACTTTCGCAGTTTGCATACCTTATGATCATCATCTCTGGATGTGAAACCTAGTGGCTATTCTATAAAGATATCTTTCTTAAGGTATCCATTTAAGAATATCATTTTTACGTCCATTTGCCATATTTTATAATCGAAATAAGCTGTAATAGCAAGCAATGTGCGGATGAATTTTAGTATAGCTACTGACAAAAAGGTATCCTGATAGTCAATGTCTTCTTATTGACTATACCCTTTTGTCACTAATCTAACTTTGAATGTCTCTACATTCCTATATGCATCAATCTTTCTCTTGTAGAACCATTTACACCCAATAGGTACTATACCTTTTGGTGGATCTACCAAGATCCAAACTTGATTTGAGTGCATCGAGTCAATTTCTGACTTTATTACCTCTAACAATTTCTTGGAGTCGACATTTGATATCACCTCATTATAGATTTTGGGATCATTACCATGAACTTCATTACCTACGAGAAATATTTTTTCTACTTCCTCTGAAATAGTACCTAAGTACCTCTCAAAGGGATAAGAAAATTTTTTCGATCTACGAGATGGAGGAGGTAGTGATTGTATTGGCTCAACCTGACTTGGTTCCATCTGGTCCTTAGCTCGTTGCTCTTATGAGACTTTCTCCTCAAGCTTGATCTGCTTTCCAATGCCGCTATCTTGAATAAACTATTTTTCAAGAAAGATGGCATGTCGACTCACAATCACATTGTAATCTTCTAGAATGTAGAAATAATATCCTAATGATTCTTTAGGATATCTTATGAATCAAGCTCTAAAGAATCTAAAATCTAACTTGTCCGCTTGTTGTCTTTTGACATGAGTCAGACAATCCCAAATTCTGAGATGACTTAGATTTGGTCTTTTACCATATCATATCTCATACGGTGTGATAGGAACGATTTTAGAAGGAACCCTATTCAGTAAGTATATTGCAATTAATAGACTGTGTCCCCAAATAAAATTAGAAAGGTCTGTGAAGCTCATTATGGATCGAACCATATCTAATAGGGTCCGATTTTTCCATTCTGAAATTCTATTGAGTTGAGGTGTTTCAGGTGGAGTCCATTGAGAGACTATGCCATTTTTCTTGAGATAGTCCAAAAATTTTTGACTAAGGTATTTACCTCCTCGATCTAATCGAAGAACCTTAATGAATTTTTCAATTTGCTTTTCTACTTCATATCCGAATTTCTTAAACTTTTTAAAAGCTTCAAACTTGTGTCTTATAAGATATACATATCCATACCGAGATAAATCATCGATAAAGATTATGAAATAGACAAAGTTACCTCTAGCGGGCACATCAAATGGGCCGTATACATCAGTATTACTAGGGCAAGAAGATCCGTGGCCCTTTCCCCTTATCCTACAAAAGGGAGCTTAGTCATTTTGCCATAAAGACATGATTCATAAATTGGATATGATTCGGAAGTCAATTGACTTAATAGTCTGATTTTTTCTAATTTGTTAACCCCATCTTCTACTATATGACCTAGTCTCAGGTACCATAGATATCTATCATTTGGACTATCCCTAGGTTATTTTGATTTTATGACATTCATATTTTGCTCAATATTAAAAATAGATACGTCAATATGTAACTGGTAAAGATCGTTAATAACAAAATCACTTGTAGTTTTATTTCTTTCATAAAGAATGTTACAATGGTCCTTAAGAAAACTAATTACATAGCCTTCTTGTGCTAAACATGAAACAGAAATCAAATTCCTGCTTGCTATAGGTACAAAATAACAATCCTTTAATACTAAGTCTAAATCAGATGGTAATCGAAGAGGGTATATTTCTATGGTCACAGCAGCAACTCTTGCTCTATTTCCAACATGCAGGATCATCTCACCATCCCTCAGCCTCCTGCTATCCTCAAGATCCTGCATGAAAGTGCATAAATAAGCACTAGAACCAGAGTCAAGCACCCAACTGGATGCAGAAAAAACTATAAGATTGGACTCAATAACGAGCATACCTCTAGAAAGACCTGCCTCCTTATTCTTCAAGATATCCAAGTAAGTAGAGTAGTTCCGCTTTCAGTGGTCGTCAGTGTTGCAATGAAAACACTTTTCTTTGTCAGCGGTCTTCTTCTTTAGCTCTGCCTTTTTCTTCTTTTCTTCTTCCACCTTCTGCTTTTTCACAGACTTCTTCTTCTTTTCAAAAGATTTTTTTTTGAAAAAAGTCCATTCCATAGCAAGCACTGAGCCTTTAGAATCTTTCATAGAAAGCTCAGCAGTAACCAGCATGTTTATAAGTTCAGCCAAAAAAATTTGAAGTTTATGCATATGGTAGTTCATGATGAACTGTCCATATGCATCAGTCAAGGATTGCATAATTATATCATTTTGCAGATCCAAATCTAACTTCACTTCGAGCTTCTCAAGCTCTTCCAAATCTTTGATCATTATTAGACAATGATCTTGGACTGACTGCCCATCATGTATTTTAGCCTTGAATAGTTGTTTAGTGACTTGATACTTGGTTGTGCGACTCTGTTCACCAAACATCTCTTGTAGATGAGCCAATATTTAGGAGGTAGTCCTAATATCTTCGTGTTGGCACTAAAGCTCATCAAACATCAAGTCCAACATGTAGTATCTGGCCTTGTTGTCTTCGTCCGTCCACTTTCAAGAGATGCTCTCTGTTCAATGGATGGATAAGTTGGTAAGGTGGAGGATCCTGATCTAATACATGAGTTAACTTTTCAGAACCTAAAATGATTTTGAAGTTCTGGAGCCAATCCTTGTAATTGGGTTCGTTCAGTCTATGGGTGTCTAGGATACATGCTAGTAGGTTGGACGCAAATATTTTTCTGTAGAGAGTCAAAGTTTCTACTTAGATATTGTAATTAAGACTTGACTAATTTATTTAAAAATTTTATTTTTAAATAAATTAGCTTTCACTATTTTTTCGAATTTCTACACTCTCTCTGAAGAGATGCGAAAATCTTCATGATTAATTATTTCTAGTGGATGGTGCAGTCCCACTAACTGACTCATCACCTCATCTAACAGTTATTGGTGATGGGTTAGTCAATGGATGAACAACTCTTCTTCAATAATTCTTTAATCATGGTGCACCCAAACTTGATCTCTAATTCATGAATCTCACCATGCCCAGAATATTGATCAACTCCTTAGTTAAGTCAGACCCACCATTTGTATGGATTGGATTTCTAATTGAGTTTCTCACCGTATCGAAAATATTGAGCCCAATCCATCCTCCAGCCCATAGCATCCAATGCCTAAAAGACATGATTGCATCTTCTTGGTGCAACTGAACTACTGTAACTAGTCGAGAACAATCAACCCTGGGAAGGGTCCGTACATCTACAATGGTGGAAGACCTCAGACTTAATCTTTTCTTAGGAAGATTTGATTTATGTCTCATTAAACTAGACTTAACATAGTCATAACCATTATGACTAATCTAGTGGCATGATTAGCTCAAATTATTGGCCACCTCAGATCAGAACTGAGCCAATAAATATAGCTAAGTAAGTGAGATCGGTGGAAGAGATATGTCATTAACTCGATAAGAATGCATTCGAATCGAGTAGCTCCCAATTAAAAATCAGTTAGTCATATCTGCCAAACTTACCTTAGACACCAAATTATTGAGCCAGAACTAATCGAGTTAGCCTACAATCCAGACTCTAACCACTGAGCATAATTAGGTCTTAGCTTGATCGATCACTCACGTGATTCGATCTTGACCTAGACTTAATCCTATTAGGCTGGTCAATTTAAGCATTCTTGATCCCATCTAACCAACTCTTGATTCAGTTTGATCAACCACTTAGACCTAATTGAGCTATCCAAGCCTGAACCCAATTTTATGAATATGTCTTAGATCTTAAATTTTTAATTTTAGACCTAACATATTTTATAATCTTAATTCTCAATTAAGTTTAGGGTTCACAAATAAAACATATAAATAAAATCCTAGGATTTTAGAATCTAGAATTTTATAGAAAATAAGTTTTGAATTTCTGATTAAGGATGAACGTGCAGCACCCCTACACATTATAAGAACACCCCATTGAATGGAAGGAGATGATATTTAAATCCTACTTTATTCTTATGATCGGATGGCCAAGGGGAACGCCTTAATCAGAAATATAGAAAACTATAAAATTAGTTAGATCTACATCATATATCTCATATATAAAATTGATCTAACTATAAACATATTTTGCATACATCTCATGTACCATATCATGCATATTTTCAGATCTAAATTATCTCATAATCATCTAAAAAATTAAATTTAAATTAATCATATTAAAATAAATTCTATTTTAGATAATTATGTAGAACTATTCTACAACTAGTCTAAACATGCATTAATCATGTCTCAAATGAACCAAAAATTAAATAACTTTATTTTTTGCTTTTCAGATCTTATTATAATATTTATAATATTAAAAATAATAAATAAATAGATCTAAAAATTATAACTTAATCAAATTAAATTATGATCATGCAAGACTAGAATAATTCTATTCTACAACTAGTCATGCATCTTATAGAACTTAGATCTATTGATTTAATTTTAATTTTTTTTGATTTCAGATCTAATCATATCTCATATGATATCTAAAATTATCTAATTATTAAATTAAAAATAAATTAAAATTAGATCTAAATTATTTAGTTGAACCTAGCTTTGATACTAGTTGAATAAAAAATCCTATTTTTTGGATCAGGTTCATTCAGATCTGATTTGATCAAGAAAAATATTTTAAAATTTTTTTTCTTAAATCTAAATTAGATCTGATACTTTTTAGATCTGATTAGATAGATTCAATCAAATAAAATAAATTAAATTAAATTAGATTCAATTTATACCTTGTTCTTGGATTATCTAATTATCCTATGATGATCCTATTGATTACCTGAGATTCTGGATGCAGCCATGCAATTGCCTGGCCTCTACCAGTATCCACTCGGGCAGGATCTGGATATTTTTTTCTTTTCAATCTATCCTCCAAAGATCAGATCTGAATCTGATATTGAAGGTCTTCAAAATAACTTTTGAAGATCCGATGTCGTCTCTTGCAGCAGTGCTGCCTTCTTCCTTTTTTGTCGCCTTTTTCTTACCTAGATTACACCAGACTGAAGCCCAAAGTCTCTCAGGCATGAAGAGGAGAGAGAAGATCAGAGGTAGGCATGAAGAAGAGAGAGAGAGAGGGCTATGTGGCATGGGCAAGAGGAGAACCTCTTTAAGTCTAGGTGCAGACAAGGTTTATATAGACCCTACTGCGCCATGCAGTGCCACATCATCCCGACCAATCACATCTCTTCATGCAATCAAATCTAAATCTAATTGATGGAATGACATTACCTGATCCAATCAGATGAAAGCCCCTCTCCAACATCCTTAGGTGGTGCTAAGATTGGTCAAAGTAGAGTCTTTGGCGCCACCTAGTTTGATTCCAAGAAGCAACCTGGAGTCCCATCTATATGGAACTCCAGACGTCACCATCCTTGGGCGCACACCTTCCTAGGCATGTGCCCCCTCCTTTCCTCTTTCTAGTTAGAGGACAAGCCCCTATCTGCTCTCCTATGGGTGCATGACACATGGATAGATGTCTAAGTGTCAAAGGTCAACATTGGACCAAAGTCAAAGGATAAGAATTAGCAGGTGACAAAAAATGATAGGTGTTGTCTCAAATTTATCTCATAAATTAAGATAACCCTTTTCTGACCTAGACAAGCTCCAGTCAGACCAAGTAAAGGTATCTAAGTAAGCCTAAATACATTTGACTCAGTCGAGATAATTTTTAATGATTGTTAAAGGAGAACATTAGGCTCAATCGTGTGCTAGCACGATTTTCTTGAACCTAATTGAATCTAATTCAAATCAATTAAACTAGGTTAGTCCAATTGAAGATATCCATATCCAAACTCTTATTTGTGTGATCCAATTAGGTTCAGTTCTGTATGATAATGAGATATGTCATGATCTCTATCGTTGATATTATCGAAACACCTTCTGATGGATCAGAACTTTTCTGATTCAGATAACTAGAATGATCGATTATCCAAATCATTCTAATTGCTCCCAAAATCCACCAGTGATACCTAGCAGTATATGATGGCAATCCATCGGAACTGAAAACAAATCTCTCGGTGTAATTATATGTGTGATTAAGTTCTTCTATCTTGAGCTCCGATCAGATTAGGGTTAAGGTAAATTCGTCAAACCTTAATTTCCATCATATGAATTAATCATTCAATTCAAGTCTGATGTGAAAATCTTAATAAAAACTCTTTCTATCATTTCACTCTGCCATGGCCATAAGCTTATGGACTTGATTCTCATGATCATCATAGGGTTGCTCCTCATCTATCGAGGTAGATAGATTTTTTCTTAGTATAATCCAATTTCTATAATAAACATGCTATAGCCAATATACACCTCAGAGTTCTGAATGGCTAGAAGATCGAGTCATGGTATAGTCAAACTATAACACTCTCAAGGTGAACTGTTGATGCACCTTAGGTCAAAGAATCAGACACACCACTACAGCTTCGAGCTAGTCATTGACGAGAAGGTAGACTTCCTAATGACTGCTCGAGGTGGTCACGCTCAATGCCCTCATTCTCTAATGAGTATCTATACTCTTACTCTAGTGTCTCTACATCATAGACTCAAGACTCATCTACTATAAAGAAGTAATTATACACCAATCTTTCGAATCAATCACCATCCTTATGATGATCCTATGGTCAAGAGCATTTTATGAGTTAACAATAAAAATTCATGTCTTAAATTTTCAACTCTCAAAAATAAGAAATATCATTACCATTAACTCAAGAGATGTATCACAGACACTAAATACATATTTATGATAGAAAATAACCTATTTTATTATTTATAATTAAAATTATAATTTTGTCCCTAGAAGTGTATAACTAGTGTCAGCCAATTTTGGCTTCTAGGGCACACATATCTAACACCTTGATCTCCATCAATACTTGCATTTTTGGAGTATTGAGGGGGGCGTAGTTGTGAAACCTTCTAGGAGAAGAACTTCTTCGTGCCCTTCTATCGGAGCTTCTTTGACAACAAGCTCGAGGAGGAGTTCGGGCTCGCTTGCACTCGAAGGGAGTATATGAGCGTGGTCGAACTTCATTCGGCTCTCCATCAGCTGCAGGTTTATTAGACTTACCTCCCTACCACTTTCCTATGGCTTTCTCATCCTTTAACTTGAAGGCTTCTTCCGCTCGGGCATATCCTTCAACCCAAGCTAGTAGATCGGCAAAGTCTTTGGGGTACTCCTCCAGGAAGAACAGCAAGTTATTCTTCTGAAGGCCATCCTTGAGTGTGATCATTGTAACAGACTGGTCTAGGTTCCGGACCTTCAATGCAACAGCATTAAATTGGGTGACTAAGCCTGGATAGATTCTTCCTCCTTTTGCTTGATATTCATCAGAAAATCTGAACCTCAGCATGGACGTTGGCTGCTGACGAAGTGAGCCATAAACTGATGGTTTATTTGATTAAAGAAAAAGATGGTACCCAGCTTAAGTGCTAAGTACCAGTTCCTGATGGCTCCCTTGAGGGTGGATGGGAATGTCCGACACAAAATGGCATCTGGTGCACCATGGAATAGCATCATTGTCCGGAAGGCCTCCAAGTGGTCGATCGGATCGGTGGTTTCATCGTAACTCTCAAACTATGGGAGCTTGAAGTTTGGTGTGATTAATTTCTACATAATCCTCTAAGAAAAAGGAGGGTTAGTGCAAATATCATTACTATGTGAGGAGGGAGTATGACAGAGTTCTTCGATTTATCGGCTCATTTTCTCGAGCCTTTGATCTAAGAGATCTTCACGATCGTTGATCTCCAAGGTTTTCTAGTGAAACGAGGACAAAGCTCCCCCTGAAGTTGAGTCATGGTCCGAGCAAGGGCTCTCCATCCTCTGCTTTACCTTTTTGGAGGTCACCGACCAGCTAGCCCAAGTCGGCTATCCCTAGATCAGATCATGGGGCTTTGAAGAAGCTTCCTCCAGTCGAATTGATGCTGGAGCCTATCGATGTATAGCCTGCACCACCTCCATGAGACCGCAAACCTACCGGACCAGCAGGTTGAACTGCTCTGCATCCACTATGGCTGCAGGTGGAGCTTGAGTTGCCGAAGTTGAAGCGAAAGCGGATAGATTTGGATGAGATCTGGCTGTATAGGCCATTGATCGTCGGATCAAAGCTTTTTTGAGAGGCATTTTTTTTAGGAAGAACTTTAGAGAGGAAGAAGAGAGATCGCTGCTGAGCACTCCTTTAAGAACAAGAAAATCTTAGGAATATAGAGCCCTTCCTCTAGCGCCAATCCTGTTGGTGCAGAATCTGGTTGACGCGCATCGAGTTGGAGTTGAGAAAGAAGAGGTCGTTGTCGGTGACCTGCAAAACAAAATTTCATCCGGAGTTGGTGGTGATGGCTCCGGCAGAATCCTCTGATGATCAAGTCAACTCTTCTGATCAATAGAAATGGAGTGCTCAGGAAAGAATTCAACAGAGTTTTGGAAAGGAGAAGAGAGCTTAGAAAAAACGTATCTGGAGAGTTTCTTTTATAGATAGAGCCTATAATAGACTGATAGTGACAACTGTAACCGTTCGATAGTAGGCTGCTCGGGGCCACGTAAAATTTATTATGGAGGAAAGTGTTGCCTATAATAGACTGATAGTGACAGCTGTAACTATCCGGTAGTGGGCTGCTCGGGGCCATGTGAAGTTTGTTATGAAGAGAAGTGTCCGTTGTCATGATGTGTCAGTTCGTTGAGATTTAATAGTCGAAGTTCGAAGGAAGCAGGCATTGGTTGGTGAAGAGCTTTGACATATATCAATTTCAGAGGAGTTTGGACTCCTAAAGGGAATACGGCTAGAGGGGATCATCCAAAAAAAATGCTAGTTGAAATATGAAAGTAATCCACTGGAGGAATCCAGATGGAGTTCGACTGATGGAGAAGTTCAAAAGAAGTTCGACTGATGAAGAAGTCCGACTGAATGAGAAGTTTAGGAGAAGTTTGGCTGAAAGAGAAGTCCAGACGGAGCCCGACTGATGGAGGAGTCCGACTGAAGGAGAAGTCTAGGAGGAGTTCGACTGAAGAAGAAGTCCGGATGGAGTCTGACTAATGGAGGAGTTCGACTGATGGAGGAGTTCGAAAGAAGTACGACTGATGGAGAAGTCCGGCTAAAGGAGAAGTCCGGAAGAAGTCCAACTGCTAGAGGAGTCCGGAAGGAGTTCGGCTGCTGGAGGAGTCCGACTGTTGGACAAGGCCGAAAGGAGTTCAACTGCTGGAGGAGTCCGACTGAAGGACAAGACCGAAAGGAGTTCGACTATTGGAGGAGTCCGAAAGGAGTTCGGCTACTGGAGAAATCCAACTGAAGGAGAAGGCTGGAAGGAGTTCGGCTGCTGGAAGAGTCCGACTGAAGGAGAAAGTCGAAAGAAGTTCGGCTGTTGAAGGAGTCTGACTGAAGGAGAAGGTCGGAAGGAAAAGAATTTCTGATCGAAGCTCTTCTATGATTACCAGTTATATTAGACTAAGCATCAGACTGGACTTCGATGGAAGCGAGATTTATCTCCAACAATCATAAAATTATTTTAGCAAATATGCATTGTTTAATATTAAATTTGAGCCTTTTTATGTATTAAAATTTGAGTCATTTTTCATGAATTTATATTTTAAATTTTTTTATTCAATTTAAGGTTTCTTGATTCACAAAAATTCTGGATTCAGAAAAATAAAAGTACATCTTATCTATAGTTGGTGGCCATGAAGTTCTTTCCAAGGCAACATTTATGACAAATTTTTTTAAATTAAATTTTCTTGTTATATTTTTTTGAGCTACTTTGTATTGGATTTGTTCGCTCTTTATTCTTTAGATATAAAGTCTTTCATAATACATTTGTTGCAGTATTATTTATTACTATATTTATTATTTTATTAGTTATTACTTGTTACTAAATATTTAGATCTAAGCGTATTTTAAAATGCATTAGATCATCAATGTAATTCATAATTAACCTTCCCTCTATGTTAGCTTTGAACAATATGAATTTCATGTTTCTAAACATAAATTCATAAATTAAGAATATGGGATGACCTTAGTTGCGGTGATATGAAATTTTGCTATTTTACTTTGTAAATTGTAAAAAATAACTAAATTATCATTATATTTTTTTCAGATTTCCTCCTTTTGTCTTTTGTCTATAATTCTAGAAATTTCTTACCATTTCTTGATGTTTGTTATTTATTTTATTTATGATATCACAGTTCATTGGGTGCACCCATGATTGACCTACCAGTAAAACACTAGCACAGGGCAATAAAAATGGGTCTTTTGATAGGCTTTATTTCTTATTAATGATTTTAGACCGGTTTCTAATAAAAATCATATTTCAGAAGAATATTACTCTTAAAAATAGTGAACGTTCTTCTTCTCTAACGTCTTCTTCATATCAACAACCTATCGTTTTTATCTTTGCCTACTTTAGATGCTCACCTCCACCACTAGTGTGGCTCCACTTCTAACCATGCTAATTTAAGTCAACGTAGTGACATTATTGTTGGAGGATCCAATGAGCATTAACGATGCAAACGTCAACCTATATTGGATATTATAAGGTGGTTGCGAGCTGGTTCTGATCAGAACCAGCCATATCAATTCTAGGCTTTAGTCAAGGAAAAGAATTAACTAACCAATAAGAAAGCACCAATTTATATGTAGCATCCATTACAAATGAATTCTTTACCATATAGAGATATTGATGTACGTCCTCAACTTTTAAATTTCAAATCCTATCACCACTTTGTCTAAATTACCTTTCCTAGATAAATTGCACCGACAGTGATAGTGCCCACGCGATAAAGGATTTATTTATTTACCAGATAGTATGCTCAATTTTTCAACTAAAACTAGCATTGGATTAATTAAATGATTGATCAAGTGATTAATTAATAGAACGCCGTCCATTAACCCTGATAGATAGCATTGCCTAATAGATAGAGAATTGTGATAGAGGATCTTAGATCACTGGTCTTATAGAATGTACCTAAATATATGTAAACCTAGCATAATTTGCTTTTAAAAGACAAATTTGTTAAAATGGCAGCGGCTGATGGAGTTTAATTGACTCTAATTTTGGACTAATATAAATGCCAACAAGATTGAGTCAAAAAGCTGTTGATTTACATATTCTCCTTTTCAACTCAAAAAACAAAAAAAATTTGTAACCAAAAGGGAGAGGTTTGTAGTTTTCTATTTTTCATTTTAGAACGTGATCCACGGACTTAAATCAAAAGAAAATGGAAAGGCTAACATAAACAAAAACACCAGTTAAATATGTTTTCATCCTAATTTTATGCAGTAAAACTCCAAAAGAAAATAAAAAAATAACTCCTCTATCTTTCACCGATTACTTTGCTTATCCTTCGCATGCCATTTTGCACGTCATTATATGGCATGTTTCATATCTAATGCGAACTCAATGCAAGAAATAGCACAACGAGACACCTGGGTGATTTTTTTAAGTGATATTTTTGAATAACTAAAATATTTTTGCTGATTTATGGTATTTTTTGAATATGCCAGGCATATGCAATGCATGCAAGGAAAACGTGAATGATTATGATCAAATAAGTAAAAGCTTTGATGGCCGATGTTCTTTTGTTTTAAATGCATCATCCATTTTAGTTAGGATGTTCAACTACTCTCCCAAATAATTATATTTTTATTAAATAAAAATATTTTTGAGGAAAAAAAGAAATACAAATTGCAACAATCCAAAATCTTATCTAAAGAAAATAGCGAAAAAGTATTATTTGAATTTATTGATCCAATACAAATATTCAAAATTAATTCAATACATAGTCTATATGGAACTACATATATCCATTCGGATCCTCGTACGTACTCTTTGTTTCAATCATGGCACCCTCATCATGCTCGGTCTAAATTTATTCAAATATATTCACAAATATCATGATCCATATTGTAAAGTCCTTTCGTCTATATAAACTATGAATCGGATCTACTCTAATATTCATTTGTAATGGCTTAGGACCTCATCAAAATAGATGAGTGAGAATGTACTTTTTGGATTTCAGGATTCTATATAAGCAAAATCTATCCAGTAGCTAATATGGTGCAGATATATTTGTAGAGTTATTCATGCAAGATGGCAGTATTTCGCACCATGAATGGAAACTTATAGTATCAATGCGTTTGTTCACCAAACTTTTGGTTTGGAGTTTACTAGGGAAAAATTAATAGCCGAGGTTCGCCAAAATCTTTGACCAATGATGGATGTCCCAACTCCTCACACATGGGAGTGGGTGTCGCATGCTTTTCACTACCAAGGCTGACGTAGCCCTTCCCTCTTGGATTCACGAAACCGCGTTTCTAAAGTGCATGCCATGAAATTAGAAAGACTAACACCGTTACCTACCATGAAAAAAAGAACCATGTGAAGGGCAGCTTTTCCTTAAGATGTTGTCCTAATATTCCTCTCTATCCTTGTCAGCGGTGCTCAGGCTGTATGATTGAAACCATAGATGGTCCGTCTAAGTTGGACCATTACATAACTTGCATTATGTTGCACTAAAAAATATTTAAGTGCATGATTCATCTGAATTCCTATTGTATGGCTCCTAATACAAATCCACCCATACCTAAATTCTAAATCTAGCTCGATCATAACCATCTCGATGAACTCCAGCCAATGTGACTAAACCCAACCAACCTGCTTTTCCAATTAATGCGGTTGGGCTCGCCGTGGTATATATCCAGAACCTGATTGATCAATTGTCCAGCTGGCCTTCCCTATTAAAAGATTCAATGGTGTTGTTTTAACCATTGCTTAATTCTTATTAAATCTCTTCGTCCATGAATCCATATTTTTAAACCTTAATTCAAGTCAGACCATGAGCTTTTGGAATAATTTTCTTATGAGGCATGCACACCTAATTAGAGGTGGTTAAGAATGCAGGTCTGGTTTGTATCTTTTGCAGGAAAGAATGGCCGGTCTTCTCTGGCGATGCTAATAATTAGAATATACATTGTATAAATTTTAAAGTATTTTAATTTTTTTTTTTAATCCATCTATATAGATTTCAAGACCATAAGAATACAAATAAAAAATAAAAAATAAAAAATAAAATTTTTTTTAAATTTAGATATAAATTATACTTACATTCAAAAATTTAAAAATATATCATTATATTTTTTAGATTTATTTTTAATCTATATTTTAATCCATATGAAGAAAAAATTTTATAGATTAAAAATAAATTTTAAAAATATAATAATATATTTTTTAAATTTTTAGTTGTAAATATAATTTATATTTAAATTTAAAAATTTAAATAATTTATTAAAAAAATATGGCTTTTAACGTCCAACGGTCAACAGATGTTCCAGAAAAGCTGGTTGTCTGATGCTAATCCCACTTACTCACATGCATGACGTAGCTCCATATTACTTTCCTTCGAAAACGACCGAAGACTTTTGTCTCGATCAACGCTGTTTTCGGATGATGGTGGTAGGTACTTTACATTTTTTATTTAATTAATCTTATAGAGTATTGGGATCCAAGGGGACACGCATCTTTATACAAAATACCAACCGGAAGACTTGCAAGCATCCAAATCAACAGCTACTCATGATTTGGACGGTCACTTAGAAAATGACCTGTCCAGCTGTCAACAATCCAAGCTAAACAAACTCAAGCTTGCCCAAGTTATAGTCAATTTTATTAAAAAAAAAAAATCGGCGATGTTTAAGCGACGGTTTTGAAAGCCAATTAATTCAAGGATGGTGATGCCGGCCAGGAGGTCTAATGCGAGTCTTAGGGTGGCACGCTGGATTCCAGCTGATGCACCCAGCAGAAACTAAAGTATGATCGAAGTAAATAAAGAGAAAATTAGAAGTGAAGAAAGTACATGAAGTTATAACCAAGCAATATTAGAAGCTAAGATAACTGATAGCTTCCCTTGCTATTGGACCTATTCATAGGCCATACCATGCTGAGCCTTGCACAAAGGTTAACAGAATTTACTTGGTCCTAGGCCTCTTCCAGCCTTGGGACCTACCATCCAGGCTCGGGCCTGGCCCTTATTTGGATTTTGGGCTTTAAGCTGGGTCTCGCACTTCATGACCATTTAGTTTTTTTAAATATTAAAAATACTTTAAAAAATACTGAATATGGATAAGTAATTATCGCTAACAACCTATAATAAGCCTATTTCCTATTAATGACAAATGTTAATTCAAACTACAAATGTCTGAAACATAGACCAAAAATGAAAAAAAAAGTGGGGTGGCTAAGTTGGGCTTTACTCCGCTTTAATCCCACCTAGTGGGCATAAACCTTCGGCCCAAGCCCACCTAAAATATTTCAGGCTCCCTGGCCCGTGAACAAGTCTACTTGCTACTGAAGGTTTTCGTCGCATCCCGTAATGCCCTAAGCTTCCTTCATGGAAGATGCAACCATCAGGATCCGCCAAATCACATTGTCAATTGCTAAAATTCACCTAGGTTGCTTTGGAATCCATTAGAGCTTGTGAATCCACCGTGCAGTGAAAACTTAAGATATACCATGAGTTAACCCATGCTCGAACAACAAGATTTCATTGATATAAATTTCGAGTATATGTGGGTGAATCTGGAGGTTCCAGGGCTTATACATCGAATGAAAACAGTCGGTCTCAAACTCAACTAACTTATGAAGCAACAAGACTTCTAAAAGAAATCTTGATTTAAGGAAATCAACTAGAACTCTATCAAATATTACAAAATTTTCTTAAGTTAATAGAACATGGAATTCTATTTTCATGGTTATTTTGAACTTTGTGAGCAATTAGCATGACAAGTCTTCAATGAAATAGCCTCCGTAACCTTCTCAACTAAGTCCAAATAAGGTATTTTAAGATGCGGTGTGTAGGGGAAAAAAATGGTGGCTTGAGTTTGAAATTTAATTTCTTCCAAGAATGCATCTCTCTTTCAATTAACATGCACAAGGCTGATTCTAGCTTTGTGATTTGACCTACTATTTCCAATTTTACAAAATTTAAGGTCACCAGACACTTTTGAGTTGAATGGAAACCCATATACCTCCTTCAAATCTATGATAGAGGTTTGGAGGCTATCTTCTGAGTCTTGTGAATGTGAAGGGTGTGGATTTGGCCATCGATCTTGCTCCAGCATAAACACATCCTTGGCATCTTCATCCAACTTGGTGATGCTCGACCAATTCCTTTCCTCTAATGAGATCTTAATTTGTTCACTAAGTTTGACTTAAGGGAAACTGAGATCATATTGTCATTGGACGATGCATTTCTGACCTACATTTGATGGTCCATGTCTAGTAATTGAGGAGGCATGGCTCTGAAGTGCTCCATGTACATAGAACCATCTCTATTTGGGGGTGCTAGTTTTGAATTTCATTACAATGCTCTCAGGATTTTAAACTACAAAATAGAAAATATGGTGAAGAATCCTGAAAGATCCCAAGAAAAAACCCACGAGAGGAATGGAAACCATGAGCAGTCACAGCGCCCATTCTACATTTGCCATTTTGAATTTAATTTTTGAAGTCATGGGTAGTTGTTATTTGTTTCTATTAGTTTATTATTGGTTTCTACGCTACAGAAAAAAAAGACTATTAATATTGAAAACTTTGATGATAGAAGAAATTTCATCAATACCGGTATATTTTTGGTGATGAAAATTAGCTTTTATTATATTGCTAAAGTTAGTAATTTATTTCATGACAAACATTATTTTTGTCAAAAATTATATCATCAAATATCTGGCACCAATTTCTACAATATAGAGAATTTTTTTTGTGATGAGATTCATTATATCGTGATGAATGTTAATTAACAATTAGCACATTTTAACCAAAAAAACCTTTGATCACTAAACTTCTATATTTTTGGTGACTTGAATTTTGCATTACCTATTATTGTTTCACTTTTCAAAATTAGAACTTATCTATAGCTACATCTAGTGACAAAAATAATAGTATCACTAAATAAATTGTGCCAATTTCATTATATAGAGAGTTTTTTTTACTATATTGCGACAAATTTAGCATCACTAGCAATTCGCAAATTTCATGATAAAATATCTTGAGTTGCTAAACATCTATGTTTTTAGTGACTTAAATTTTGCATCACCTATTCTTATTTCATTTTTAAAAATTAGAATTTATCTATAATTACTTCTCGTGATGAAAATAATAGTATCACCAAATATTTGGTGCCAATTCCTACAATATAGAGGAATTTTTTTTTTAGATGATATTTACTATATTGTGACAACACTTAGCGTGACAAATAATTCATAATTTTTGTAACAAACTATCTTGAGTCACTAAGTATCTATATTTTTTATAACTTGAATTTTACATCACCTATTGTTGTTTCATTTTCAAAAGTTAGAACTTATCTATAAATACTTCTCATGACAAAAATAATAGCATCACCAAATATCTAGCATCAATTCCTACAATATGGAGGAACTTTTTTATAATGATATTTATTATATCATGACAATATTTAGCATCACTAATAATTCATAAATTTTATGATAAGATGTCTTGAGTCACTAAATATCCATATTTTTAGTAACCTGAATGTCTCTATTCATATTCGTTTCAAAAAATTAGAACTTATACATAATTACTTTTTATGACAAAAATAATAGTGTCAATAAATACCTGACACCAATTCTCACTAAGGGTGCAACTAGGTTGGGTTACTAGGTCATTAGTGATATTAATCTAACCTAGTTCTTACATTAGGTCCTAATGTTGGACCCGAATCCAATCCAATAAAAGACTAAGTCGGGTTAGTCCATGGCTAAAATTTTCAATCCAATGGATTATTCAAGTTGAGTCCATACATAACCTAGCCCCGACCAAAAAATTCGAGTCTGCATTAGGTCCAAGTCGGGTAATTAATATAGTCAACTATATTTTAGTTACTATGTAGCCAACTACTATTAGTCACACAACATACACCATAAATAATATTATTTTAAAAATAAATTAGGATATAAAAATAATTTTAAATCTATCTTTTTGTTAAAATCATAACTTAGAGGCTCAAATAGGTTCAAGTCCTAACATTATTATCAGGTTCATGTATTTTTGGTGACATAAATTTCTCATTGCATATTTTTGTTTCACTTACAAAAACTAGAAATTATCTATAAATATTTTAAAACAATTGTGACTTTGAAATAGGAGATTTAGATTAAGGTTATATCAGATCAAATTTGAGGTGGGGCACACCATTACCAGCACCTGATCTTAATGCACTTTAGGTAGTTTATCAAAAATACATGCCCATTCTAGGGTTTAAACTGGTCGGGTTGGGTATCCAATAGGTCAATTACAATTGCCACCCTTAGACTTTCATAATTCAAGCCGTATTTATTTTTTAATTTAAATAGGATTCAACTTTCCTAAAATAAATATGATTAGTAGAAATAAACTCGGACTTCAAATTAGTTCAAGACAAAAATTATAAATCAAAGACTAATTTGGTCTTCAAATTAGATCCAAATGTTGGGGCAAAAAGATTACCCAATCAACAGAACTTGACTCGACTCAAATATTAATTAAGCCATACTTGAGTTTGAGTTTGAGTTTTGGTCATAATTAAAAAATATGATTATTATAGAATATAAAATGAATAGAATATTAAAAGTACATATACTTATCTAAGCTCGTGAGCTTTTGAACTGGTATTAAAATTAATAATTAAACTCAAATCCGAGTTGAGCTCAAACAAATGAATTCCAAATCTGAAATTTGCACCATACTTCCAAGTAGAATTTGGCTTGAATCATGGAAACTAAAATGTGGGATGTTTATTTATTTTCTATATTCCATATCTAGATCTTCATTTCTCTAGGACTTCCTAAAATACAAGTTTTTTCTTGCAAAAGTTGCTTTTTGACACATCCACCTATCTTCCTAATAAATCCAAACAAAAAGTCCCATGTTGTATCTAGAATTATGATTTTTCTAGATGCTCTGATTTTTATTTGTTTCCTATAAATATATTTTCGTGTCTAGATCTTCCTCTCTTGATAGGACTCGCAAAAGACTTTCCTACTAATTGTCCCATGCAGCATGCCTCCAAATCTTTTCCTCATGGAAACCCCACACTCCCACCCCAAAAGGACTTTCCTCCTAGGAGTCCCATGCCCCCAATTCTTTTCCTCATGAAAACCCCACATTGCCACCCAATATGACTTTCCTTCTATGAGTCCTATGCCCCTAATTCTTTTCAAAATGAAGACCCCGCTCTGACTCCAAATCATTCTTTTTAGTATAACCCAGTGCTCTAGAATCCCCTAGTCTGTTGAAAAATTTTTGAGTGCAAATATTTTTCAAGAGTAGTAATTACTACTTCTTCCAAAAGTTGTAGTGAAGAAAATTCAGTACCGAAAGTTTCATACGAGCTATCGATAAAAAGATCGCTATCCCAAAAAATCTTTATCATCCAAAAATTGCAATTAGCATCTTCATCATATTACTGACCAAACATAATTTGAAAGGCATATAAGCTATCAAGGATCTTTTCTATGACATTCGACAGAATAAATCTATTTGATGTTGGATCGGTGGCAAGATTAAATACTGGTATACTAATTAATTACTGAGCTAATTTTTTGAATATAATAAAATTTATATCAGTAGTGTCATCTCCTCAACTACCACATTCAATTTGTACTTATAAAAATAAGATAATAGAGAAGCATATTGATTTGAAAGGATAATTAATTTTATAGTTACTCATAATAATTTGAAAAAAAATTTTATTTGTTTACCATGGCACTAGAAGTTGATCATTTTTATTACATTGGTTGCACTAAAAGTTATCACCATATATTTTAATCACAGATCTGCATTTATAGCATGTTTTGTACTACCAACCATAGGAGGTATCTATCACTTTCATTTTTTCTCGACACAAATTTTGTATCTTATAAAGAAAATGTAAGTTCTTATAGGAAAATGTGCACAGAATTGCCCTGTTAGATCGCTTAGTTGTATCAAGCATTGCACTTGAGTAATTTGCATGTCCATCTTTAATAATTCTTTAATCATTTTTTTTTATTTTTTATTGCTTCATAAACAAGATTAATAGATGAAGCTTATTTTCTTCTATAAATATGATCGCAGCTATCATCCTATTGAGCCTGTATATAAAAAAATTAATTAATAAGTTTAAATATATATAAACTCTATTTTCTCAATATATAAGGAAACAAACTATATATCTTAACCTAGTCCGATAATTTTTTATTTTAGGAATATGTACGTCTATATAATATCTAAATGCCGAAGAACTGGATGAGCAAATTTTATCTATATATTCAAGATATTGTCAATATTCTATGATCATTATTTAAAATTTATGAGAATAAATTTTTTATATAGAAAAGAAAGAATCTCTATATGTTCTAACAATCATGCCTATCAAAATAATTATCACTGGACCAGTTTGTTCCATCGTCTAAATAAGTTGTTTGTCAAGTTCTTCAAAAAAATTTTCTAAAGCATAATTGATATCCTCTGTGTACTGCATTATTATTGATGGATAATTTATTAACATGTCGAAATATATTAAGGAGATAAAAAATCTAAATTGTTAATATAGTTTGACTTATTAAGAAGGTATAAGTTTGGGTTCATTACTCTAAATCTTCAATTTCCATATTCCTTTTTCTAATAGTTTTTTGCAACATTTATTTCTTCAACATTCCCAACAACTATAATATGACCTATCACATTTGCAAAGAGAAAAGATAGTTATTCAGTATATATTTTTTAAAAAATTTAAAAATCAAATATTATTATGCAAATTTATACCAGTCAGATATGTATCGTTATAGTTTCTAGAAGGCAATTCATTAAAACCAACAAAATAAAATTTTTGAAATGATATAAAATCTATATCATCATCAACTTGCTATACATTGGTTCATCTATTGATGTAAATAATATATTGGTAGAAAGCAGCTCTGAAATTCTTTTTGTTTGAGGTGATATTGAATTTTTGTATAAAATAAACTTTTTTCTATAAGCAAATTCTTGAAATAGAAAGCGTTCTCCTTTTGAATAGATGCTTAAATCATAGATTTCTATATATAAAGTAAAAATATTCACAAACTCAGAAATATTATTTACTATAGAAAAATATAGTAAAAATAAAAAAATCGAAGATACTAACTATTTCATCAAGCAAGATGCAGTCAATACTTGCTAATTGATTGTTAGCATTTGGATTTGTTGAGTCTCACGAAACTCTAGCTTTGATTGTCTAGGTGCGCCTCTCTAAATTTAATTACGAAAGTAAGCTATACTCTATTTGTCTTTTTTTTTTTTTTTTTTATCTTGTTTGATGATACAACAATATTTAATATTAATGCAACTATATAAATTATACAAATAAAATATAAAATATAAAAAATAAATACCTGAAGGTAAATTAAAAAAGATTTCTCTATAAACAATATTCTTTGTAAATGTTTTTGGTATACCTTGCTTATTTTTTATGAGAATTTTTAGACCTTCATGTGAAGAAACACATGAAAGGGCAGAGTATAGTTGACCATATGAAAATATTGGTTTGCGTAGATACAGTTCAATTTTTTTAGTGTTTGCCCCTGACTTTTGTTAACTATCATTGCATAGCAAAGCGTCACCAAAAATTATCTCTTTTTAAAAATAAATGGCCATTTTGTTTCTATGACCTACATTATAATCCGAGGGATGCAAACTTTCTCATCGATATGATTTCCAGTGATTATTACTGCTTCGAGTACTTTTGATGTTAATTTGGTTGAAGAAGTTTTATTCCATTACAAGGCCCGGCACCTTAGTTAATGTTCCTTAATAGCATAATCGGAATACCTACTTTCAGTCTTAAATCATGATTTGGAATTTCATTGAATTTTAGAGAGTTTAAAAATTTTGATGGATAAAAAATATCTTTCGTAATTATATCAGCTGATGCTTTGAATGCTATTTCTGTACTTAAGAAAATTTGTTCTTTAGCCGGCATTAATGAAAGCATATGCAAGTTTAGCTCATCAACCACATCATTTGTAGGCATAATGATAGCTCGCTCTTTCAGATATATGGGATCTTTATAACTTTCTCTGAAATCTTTATAAACTTGTGAAGTAATATGTTTTATATAATCTCCATCTGCCTTTATAATAAAAGTCTCTAGAATACTAATTCAATTTGGTTATTTTTCTTCATCATGAAATTTGTATGTTGATAATTTTCTATCACCAATAACTAAAACCCATTCACTAAAGTTAGCAAGCATCCTCTGATATTCTTCGCCACCATTGCTACTAAATAGTCTCATGTTCTTCTTTAATGTGTAGATTCGGAAATTTTTTCATAAATATAATCAACTTGTTGATGCATCAATTGTTTCAGTTCACCTCTAACAACAACTAGAAGAATCTATCTGAAATCTTCACCAAATAATAATGTTTTACCTTCAAATGATTTTCATCTATTTCTGAATTGTCTAATTGCAAAATATCTTTTAGAGATCCATCTAGCGCTTTGAAGTAGTTTCTATGATTCATTGGAGCTTTGTCCCAAACTACTAAACTTGTAGATTTAATTAATGCTGCAAGTTGTTTTCTTTTTTTATTTCACATGTTGAGTGCTCGTCAATGTGAATAGAAATTTTAAATCTTGAATATGCTATTCAGCCATTCGGAAGTAATAAAGATGCAAGTCTAGATGATGCTACTATTAGAACAATTTTTTTCTCTAAGCATATTTTTATAATGATCGTTCACCAAAGATATGTTTTCCTAGTACCTCCATGGCCATATATAAAAAAACAAACAGTGCTTGTCTTTCTTAACAAAATCTAATATAGAGTCATAAATAACTCTCTATTCTTCATTCAGGCCTTCAAATAATTTCAAATATTCTTTTTGTATTTCATATATATTATAATCTAGTTCTTCCATTAACAATTTGTTGGTTGTTTTTTGTACCATGACTCTATTAGGTATCGATAGATTGTAATTCGAAAGAGAACAACAATTTCTATTGAATAATTTTTCTAGTTCAACCAAAATATAATTTTTCAACTAAAATTCTAGAATATGTAGATTAAATATCTCTAAAATATTTCTTATCAAAGCACATTATCTCCAAAGAGTTCCAATGGATTTCTAAGAGTTTATTCAGATCAGCTATCTCACAATAAATGATTAGAGTGACAAAAAGCTATCTTAATTCATATGATGATGCCTAATAAGAAGTTTCGTTCAGTGCTTCATGCCATTCTTTATCATCACCTAATAATCTGAGAGCATTGCACGCAAACTGAAAAGTTGGATGATGAATACTATTAATAGTTTTTATCTCATCATAACTTTGTGGTCCTTTGATAACATTTAAAAGCATTCTTAGGTAATATAATTCATTAGAACTTGCGTGTATATAAATAATTATTTTGATTCAATTCTTCTTCTTTCTTCGAGTCTATATTTTATCTTTAGGGTTCCATATCCATCTTATTGAAAATTCGCATATGATAAGTTTCTTGCATCTTCATATGTTTTGTTCGTATTCATCCATTCAGTAAATATGGTTTTATATATATTCTGTGAGCTGAGCATGTTAGGAATTATGTTCCAAAGTCAGTCATCAGTCTATTGATAGTTGAGCTATTTTATAATTATAATTAATTTATTAATTAATAAAAATATTTTGATATCTTTTTTATCATAAGTTTACATCTTCTAATGAACTCATTATTGTGATGAAGTTCTTAAGACTATTTAGTTCGATAAAGAGAGAATTTATCGATTAGTTCTTAAATTTATTTACGATCAAATGATAGTTTGTTAATTAGGACAACAGCGTCTATCGAGCATAGATCGCTATATACCATATAGGTTGGTTGTCCTCTTAACCAAGGAGTATGGAGACACTGGTATGGCATACAGATGAAATGTATGGATACATCATCATTGAACGTGACCAACTTCAGAGCATTCTGCTATTGAGAATATCTCTGATGGGATATAGATATAAGTATCTCTAAGACCTGAGATCACCTCAATGACTTGCAAGTAACTCACTGTGCTTTGGTACCGGACTAATTGAATTTTTAATTCAGTAATAGAATGCTTCTATGCACAGTCAAGTACTTATGAAGTCGGAGTGTGATCAAGATAGAATTGACCACTCTAAGAGTTGGAGAAGAATGTATCACTGTATTTCAATATAGCAAAATCTTGACCAGGATAATTCATCAAATGGATTTGATATTTTGAAATACAATATGGACAACCTGATTAGAGTTGATAGTTGAACTCTAAGGTATCCTACGAGCATTGTAATTAAGGAGATGAATTATATGAAAACTATATCCGCATGGTTCTAAAGATGGTGTTCTATACCTTCGACCTATCCGACCATCGGGATCATTACTAGATGGTCACTTTGATTGGTATAAAAATTTATTTCTATGCTACCAACTTAGATTTGGACCTATGAGGTTACACACATTAGTGCTTACGATCTGATCGGATGGTTGATTAATAATTAAGAATCATTCTAGGGTTAAACAATCAATACGATTGGTGTTTAACCTAGTGCAAGTATTGCAGGAGGATCGATTAGCAATTGAATTGCTAATTAGCTTAATTTAATTAAGTCAATAGATTAAGATTAAGTTTAATTAAATATAATTTAATTAGATTTAGTTTGAGCTTGATTGGATCAAGTCCAATTGATTTATTGGATAAGGAAAGTGCAAGGAAGAACTAGTTCTAGTTTAACTAGGACTCGGATTAATCTAATTTTTTTAATTTGATTAAAAAATAAATTAGAATTAAATCTAATTTAATCTAATTTAATTAAGTTTTTAAATGAATTAGGGTCTTATTTAATTGGGTTGGTTTAATCTTGATTTTATTTGATTAAAAGATCTTGTTTGATCAAGTCAAAATAGGAGTCCTAGTGTGACTAGGACTCCCTATCACTTGCACCACTTAATCCTCACGCCCCATGCCCTTTTTATTTTATTTCTTACATGAAAATTTTTCACTCCCATGGCTTCTCATGCCCTCTTTCTTTTCTTATCTCATAAGGCAATTTGTTGGAAGACCAAGTCAAAAGAGGAGTTAGTTTTGCTTAGAATTTTGTGAGATAGAATCCTTGTTGACCAAAACACCTTCCCTTGAGTGTTGCCTCCTTTTTTAATTAATTCTTCTCTTATTCTAAGAAAATAATCTTCTTTTTTGTGTGCCCTCCCTTGCTGGTCCACGTCAATAATTATGGAGGAGACGCTCAAGAGTTGGGCGTCCCAACAACTTCCCATGTTTGGATATTCCTAGTCTAGGATTTTGATCTAACTTGGACTCTTCTTTTTCTCTATTTATTGGATGAATTTTATTCTAATTTTTTCATAAAATATAGATCTTTGGAAGAGGTTTGGGGTGTGCAAAAAATTAGAGGAAGAGGGTCCTTGGACGTGGGGGTTCCATAGGCACCAAACTAGGTGTCTAGGTGAGAGAAAAGAAAAGAAGAAGAAGGTCTTCTTCTAGGGCTATTTTATTTTCAATCTCTCCTTCTTTTTGAGTTTTTTCTAAGAGAGTATTAGATCAGTAAACTCTCATCTTTCTTCTCATATTTTAGAGAGTCTAAATTTTGAAGAAGGGAGCATCGAATCAACCGTCAAAGAAGGATCAGCACAGTACTAGCATGATGTGCTGATTTCCTGCATCGAACTTTAAATCAGAGATCGTAGGCTCGTGTGAACGACTCCTAGAGGTTGGACGCATGTGCGGCTCATGAATTCATCCTCAAGCCTAGATTAGCAAGTTAGAATGTCTAACTTGTTCAGTAATAGATCTGATATATTAACTTCATACCTGCATTTGATGTAGTGTAGATCTCGGATTGATTTGATCAACCTTTTATTTTCTTATTTGATTTTAATTTTTGATTTAATATTATATCTTGATCATATAATAAATCTAAGATCTAGATATTTATATATTTATTTAAATAAATATTTAATTTATTTAAATCTTTCGCTGTAAGATCTTGAAAACTACCTGTAAAACCCTATATCTGATTCCATCAATTGATATCAGAGCCAGGTTGTTATTACATAATTTTATGCATGTTTAGATTATTTTTTAGATTAAATCTAATTTATAATCTAATTTTTTTAAAAAAAATTTAGATCTCATGAACTATCATAAGGTTGTCCTACTGTAAGGTTTATCCCTTATAGTGAATAGGTTGTCCTAGTTCGTGATGATCTGACTCTAATCATAAATTTATTAGATTTAATCTAATTTTATTTATAATTTAATATATTTAAAATAATTTTAGATTTAAAAATAAAATATTTTAGATTGCACGGACTGTCATAAGGTTATCCAACTGTAAGGTTTATCTCTTACAGTGAATAGGTTGTCCTAGTACGTGCTGATTTAAAATATTAATCATAAAATTTTAAATTAGATCTAAAAAATTTTATGATCTGATTAAAAATATTTTAATCTAATTTTGATCTTCATAAATATGTTAGATTTAATCTAGGAAGATTTATGATTGATTATTATTGAAACTGTTTCAATTACATGAACCTGTTTAGATTAGATCTAAAGTAGATTCACGTTTATGTTACTTGCATTTTGATTATGAATCAAACATGCAACTTGGTTGATAGAACCATATTATAAAAATATTTTATAAATATAAAAACTATTTTTAAAAAATCAAATCCCAATCCTCAGTCCAAAACTTAATTAAGAATTAAGAAGTTGTTTGATTAAGTTCTAGGATTGTAAATTGAAGATCCTATGACACGAATCATAACACATTGGATTAATGGGTTAGTAGAGATTAGGTCCATTAATTGAATTAGACCTAGGGTTAGATTAAAGAATAGATTTAATTAGAGAATTGACTAAATCTAATCAATTATTATTTTAGATTAGGTCAAGAATTCTCTAGATCAATTGCAATAGTTGTAGTTGGTCAAGTCCATGTCTTTAACAAGACCCAAGATGGACTTGATTCTTGGCTACGCGGTCTAGCACGAACTATTAGGTTGATCTAATTAAAACTAATTAAATAAGTTGGTGTATAAGGTAAACCAGACTAGTGATTTTTAATTGGCAGCTCGTTTACCTGGCCATTTTTGATGGTATCTAAGGCAAGCCTAGCAGACCCTTCCACTGATTGAACTTACCTGACCTTTTTGTGAGATTATATTTTGATTAGATCGCTTAACTATTTGAGCTGATCCATTTCAGTTAGGTAAATCAGTTTGACTGATTTAGGTGCTCCTAGATCAACCTATTAATGATCTTTCTTAAGCTGACTTGGTGAAGTTAGTGGGTGGATTATGACAAGCTGGTTAATCTGACCTACTTGATTCTATAAATTAAATCCTCTAAAATTATTAGATCCCTAAAATGAAATAGTTATATGATAATTGGATCATAGCCTTCCATTAAAATGGATGATAATTAGTCCATCAGTTGGATAATCATTGAAGGCCCAAAGGCCTGGTGCTTATCGATTGATGGAATTATCATTCATTATATGATCTCTTGGATACATCTTTCTAAATAGTGATCAGGTGGGCCAACCAAAGTTGGGCCTGATCATTCATTGGTTGGATGGGTGAAGTATGATCATGTTAATGGTTGGACTTAACTGGATCCTTTTCTGAGAAGGCCAAAGCCAACTGATCAAGGCCTAGGACAAAATTTAATTACTAAAAATTATTTAGAGAAATAATTGATTATGAACCTATCTTTAAATGTATATGGGTGGGCCAACCAAAATTAGACTCATGTATAATCTATGTAGATTCTAGTACCCACTAAGAAATTAGGATAATTTCTCGAATTGAAGATAGAGGCTATCAATTCGAATAAAATAGTGGAAGAAACATTTTGGTTAAAGTCCAAATCTTTAGGTTTAATGAATTAATTACTAATTAGATTTTGATTTTTTTTTGTGCAGACATGGCCACTTTCCTATCGCTCCGATCATTATTGGATAATGATAAGTTGGTGGGACCCAACTTCGATAGCTGGTACCAAAAGTTGAAGATTGTCTTGAAGCATGAACGGATCCTATATGTGCTGACGGATCCTGCACCTAAGGAGCCAGCTAGTAATACACATGAAATAGTTAGAGACATTTATCAGAAGTGGCTCAGTAATCGAACCACAGTATGCTGCATTATGCTGGTTGCGATGAGCGACGAGTTCGATTGCAGGTTTGAGATAGCTCAACCAAATGAAATGCTCCAAGCGTTGGAGGATTCTTTTGGCACATCCGATAATGTTGAGAGGCACAAGACTAGTTGTGCCATCTTCAATGCTAGAATATGGGATGGAGCCTCTGTCACTGATCGTGTACTGTATATGATTGAGCTGATAGAGCGCCTGAGAAAACTTGACTTTTTCTTGCATGAACAACTTAGGAAAGATGCAATACTGAACTTACTGCCAAAGTCCTATCTTCCTTTTCTTACTCATTATAGAATGACAAAGCCTGAAGTAAACTACCATAGCTTATTGAGATTACTTCAGAACTTTGAGAAGGATCACCAGCTCCATAAAGAGTCGATGAACTTAGTGGAAGATTCATCTTCTGGTTCTCGACCCTTTAGAAAAGAAAAGAAGAACAAGAAGAAGAAAACAAAGAAGGTGCAAGTTCAGGCTGGGACATCAATGCAGGACCAGACCAGGAAGATCAAGCCTGATAAGAGTCAAGCTGAATGCTTCTTTTGCAAGAAGCGGGGGCATTGGAAGAGGAACTATCCTCAGTACATTGCCTTCCTAGATTCGAACAGGTAGAGAAAGAAGCAAGCTATTGCTGGGTAAGGTATTTATATGATAACTTCTTATAATTTCTCTATTTATGATATTATTGACTAGGTATTGGATACCGATAGTCCTTACCATATTTGCAATTCATTGCAGAGGTTGCAGGTCAGTAGAAGATTTGAGCAAGGCGAGAGATTTCTAAATGTTGGAGATGGAAGATCAGTTTTAGTTTTAGCTTTAGAAATTTTGAAACTTATATTTGAATCTCATACCGTTGTTTTTAGTGATTGTCATTTCTGTTCTAGTTTCTTTTTAAATATCATTTCTGTAGGCCTTTTGGCCATGAATAATTATGAAATTTCAATAAAGAAATAAGTTTGTAATGTCATTGTGAATAGTGTTACTACTTTCTATGGATAATTAAACAATGGTGTATATATGTTATCACAATCTATTAATGTAGTCTATTCTACTGGCAAACATCCTAGATTAGATAATGTATAAGATATCTACTTATGGCACTATAGGTTAGATCATATAAATAAGAACAGGATAAATAGGTTGACTCAAGAGAAAATCCTCGAAGTCAATGATTGTAAATCACTTCCAACCTATGAGTCTTGTCTTCTTGGTAAAATGACTAAGTCACCATTTATTGAAAAAGATGAGAGAGCCAATGAGCTCTTAGGTCTAGTACTTACTGATGTATGTGGACCAATAAGTATAAGTGCCAGAAGTGGATATATCTATTTTATCACTTTTATAGATAATCTATCCAGATATGGATATATCTATTTGATGAAACATAAGTCGGATTCTTTTGAAATATTCAAACAATTCCGAAGTGAAGTAGAAAAATAAACTGGAAAGAGTATTAAAACTCTTCTGTCTGACCGAGGAGGAGAATACCTTTCTGATGAGTTTCTCACATATCTAGGAGAGAATGAAATTCTCTCCTAATGGACTCCTCCTAGAATACTACAACATAATGGTGTGTCTGAAAGAAGGAATCAGACTTTGTTAGACATGGTCCGATCCATGATGGGATTTGCCAGCTTGTCGATATTTTTCTGGGGATATGCACTCGAATTGACTTATTATCTATTAAATATGATTTCAAGTAAGTCTATAGTTAAAATCCCATATGAGATATGGATAGAATATAAACCAGCACTTTCACATCTTAGGATTTAGGGATGCTCGGCTTATGTCAAATAGTTAGTTACAGACAAACTTGGACCTAGATCTGATAAGTGTACATTCATAGAATACCCAAAAGAGATCAAAGAATACTATTTTTATCATGCTGATGAACAAAAGATGTTCGTCAGCCTTAGGGCAATCTTTTTAAAAAAGAAGTTTCTTGGTGAAGGAATTGTTGCCTCTAAGGTTGAACTTGATGAAGTTCAACAGATAGAAAGTCTGACATAGAATGTTGAACCTAAGTCGGATTTGATCAAATTAGATTCGAAGCCTAGTGAACCCATACCATTAAGGCAATCCGATAGAGTACCGCATCATCTAGATGGATACTATGAATTCTTGGTCCAGGATGGTGATCCCATCGAACTCGATGAGAATGATGAGGATTCGATCACTTATATGGATGCGATGCAGAGATCCGACTCTAAGAAATAGCTAGAAACTATGAGATCCAAAATGGATTTCATGAAGATCAATAATGTATGGACATTAGTTGACCCACCTGAAGGGGTTAAACTTATTGGGTGTAAATGGATCTTCAAAAGAAAGAGGGGCGCAAACAAAAAGATGGAGATTTATAAAGCCCATCTGATTGCCAATGGATATCGTCAATGTTATGGTATTGACTATGATGAGACGTTCTCTCCTATGGCAATGCTCAAGTCCATTCGGATCATGCATGCCATTGCCATCCATTTGGACTATGAGATCTGGCAGATGGATATGAAAATAGCTTTTCTAAATGGAGACCTGACCGAAGAGGTGTATATAATACAACCTGAAGAGTTCACATCCACAGATGAGTCCAAGGTATGCAAGCTTCAGAAATTCATTTACGGATTGAAGCAGGCATCTCGAAGTTGGAACATGCATTTTGATAAAGTGATCAAAACGTATGGCTTCATTAAAAATGAAAAAGAACCCTATATTTACAAATGGACAAATGATCCAGTAGTGGTATTCCTTATTTTGTACGTGGATGACATTCTCTTAATCGAAAATGATATCCATGCACTACAAGAAATAAAAGTCTGGTTGTCATCACAGTTCTTCATGAAGGACTTGGGTGAAGCATCTTACATCCTAGAGATGAAAATCTATAGGGATAAATCTAAAGGATGCTTGGTATATCTCAGTCTACGTATATAGAAACTATGCTGAAGAGGTTCAGCATGGAGAATTTCAAAAAGGGCTATCTCCCGATAGGTCAAGAAATTTCTCTCTCTAAAAAGGATTGTCCGACAACTCCTAAAGAGAGAGAGCGTATGAGTAGAATCCTATATGCTTCGGTAGTGAGGTCTATTATATATGCAATGACATGTATGAAACCAGATGTGACATACTCACTAGGAGTGGTGAGTAGATACCAGTCTGACCCTGAAGAAAATCATGGAAAGATGGTTAAAACCATCCTTAAGTATTTGAGAAATACTAAGAACCAATGGTTGGTTTATGGTAAGTCAGATCTGAAGCTTGTTGGGTTTACAGACTCCAGCTTTCAATCTGACCATGATAATAGTAAAAGTGTGTCGAAGTATATCTTTATTCTAAATAATGGTGCCATCTATTGAAAAAATTTTAAGTAGCATACAGTGGCTGATTTTATTTGCGAAGCAGAGTATATGACAGCATCAGATGCAGCAAAGAAAGCTATGTGGCTGAGGAAATTCATCACCAAGCTTGAAGTAGCATCCTTCATTGATGGTCCAGTCCTGCTCTACTGCGACAGCACTAGCATCATAGCTCAAGCAAAGAAACCAAAGGCACACTAGCGGACAAAGCACATTCTGCGTCGCTTTTATTTGATCCATGAAATCATGGATCGTGGTGATGTCGACCTTCAAAAGACGACGGAAAGGAGAACCTAGCCGACCTCTTCACTAAAGCCCTGACAATCAAGAAATTTGACAACCATAAGTCGAAGATGGGTATTAGATACGGTACCAAATGGCTTTAGGACAAGTGGGAGTTGTTGAAAATTATGTTTTAAAGTCAATCATTAGCCTATTGATAGTTGAGCTATTTTATAATTATAATTAATTTATTAATTAATAAAAATATTTTGACATCTTTTTCATCATAAGTTTACATCTTCTAATGAACTCCATTGTTGTGATGAAGTCCTTAGGACTGTTTAGTTTCGATAAAGAGAGAATTTATTGATTAGTCCTTAAATTTATTCATGACCAAATGATAGGCTATTAATTAGGACAACGGCGTCTATCGAGCATAGGTCACTATATGCCTTATAGTTTAGTTGTTCTTCTAACCAAAGAGTGTGAAGACACTAGTATGGCATACATGTGAGTTATATGGATACATTATCATTGAACGTGACCAACTCTAGAGCATTCTACTATCGAGAATATCTCTGATGGGATATAGATATAAGTATCCCTTAGATCTGAGATCACCTCAATGATTTGCAAGCAACTCACTATGCTTTGGTACCGAACTAACTAAATTTTTAATTCAGCAACGGAAGGCTTTTGGGCACAGTCAAGTACTTATAAAGTCGAAGTGTGATCAAGATGGAATTGACCACTCCAAGAGTTGGAGAAGAATGTATCACTGTATTTCAATATAACAAAATCTTGGCTAGGATAATCCATTAAATGGATTTGATATTTTGAAATATAATATGGACAACCTGATCAGAGTTGACAGTTGAACTCTGAGGTATCCTACAAGCATTGTGGTCATGGGGATGAATTATATGGAAACTATATTCGCATGGGTTCTAAGGATGGTGCTCTACACCTTCGACCTATCCGACCATCGGATATTATTGTTAGATGGTCATTTTGATTGGTACAAAAATTTATTTCTATGCTACCGACTTAGATTTGGACCTATGAGGTCACACATATTAGAGCTTATGATCTGATCAGATGGTTGATCAACGATTAAGAATCATTCTAGGATTAAACAATTAATATGATTGGTGTTTAACCTAATGCAAGTGTTGTAGGAGGATCAATTAGTAATTAGATTGCTAATTGGTTTAAATTGATTAATCCAATAGGCTGAGATTAAGTCTAATTAAATATAATTTAATTAGATTTGATTTAGACTTGATTGGATCAAGTTCAATTGATTTATTGGATAAGCCAAGTGCAAGAAAGAACTAGTCCTATCTAACTAGGACTCGGATTAACCTAATTTTTTAATTTGATTAGAAAATAAATTAGAATTAAATATAATTTAATTAAGTCCTTAAATGGATTAGCATCTTATTTAATTGAATTAGTTTAATCTTAATTTTATTTGGTTAAAAGATCTTGTTTGACCAAGTCAAAATAGGAGTCATAGTGTGACCAGGACTTCCTATCACTTACACCACTTAATCCTCACGCCCCATACCCTTTTTATTTTGTTTCTTACATAAAAATTCTCTACTCCCATGGCTTCTCACACCCTCTTTCTCTTCTTATTTTCTTATAAGATAATTTATTGGAAGACCAAGTCAAAAGAGGAGTTAGTTTTGCTTAGGATTCTATGAGATAGAATCTTTATTGACCAAAACACCTTCCCTTGAGTGCCGCTCTCTCTTTTAATTAATTCTTCTCTTATTCCATGAAAATAATCTTTTTTTTATGCACCCTCTCTTGCTGGTCCATGCCAATAATTGTGGAGGAGGCGCTCAAGAGTTGGGCGCCCCAACAACTTTTCATGTTTGGATATTCCCAGTCTAGGATTTTAATCTAACTTGAACTCTTCTTTTTCTCTATTTATTGGATAAATTTTGTTCTAATTTTTTTATAAAATATAGAGCTTTGGGGTGTGCAAAAAATCAGAGAAAGAGGGTTCTTAGGCATGGAGGTTTCATAGGCACCAAACTAGGAGTCTAGATGAGAGAAAAGAGAAGAAGAAGAGGGTCTTCTTCTAAAGCTATTTTATTTTCAATCTCTTCTTCTTTTTGAGTTTTTTCTGAGAGAGTCTCAGATCAGTAAACTCTCATCTTTCTTCTTATATTTTGGAGAGTCTAAATTTTGAAGGGAGCATCGGATCGACCATCAAAGAAGAATCAATACAGTACTAGTATGCTGTGCTGATTTCCTACATTGAACTTCAGATCAGAGATCGTAGGCTCATATGGATGACTCCTAGGGGTCGGACATATGTGTGGCTCATGACTTTATCCTCAAGTATGGATCAGCAAGTTAGAATATCTGACTTGCTCAGATTATAGATCTGATCTATTAACTTCATACGTGCATTTGATGTAGTATAGATCTAGGTTGATTTGATCAACCTTTTACTTTCTTATTTGATTTTAATTTTTGATTTAATATCATGTCTTGATCATGTAATAGATCCAAGATCTAGGTATTTATATATTTATTTAAATAAATATTTAATTTATTTAAGTCTTTTGCTATAAGATCTTGAAAAAGTTTTCAAGATCTACCTGTAAATTCCTAAATCTGGTTCCTTCAAAGCATGCTTGTTAAATTCTAATTTTCATGATATGTTATAGTATGCAAAACTAATCTTTCAACTATTAGTTCTCTAAAATGTATATCAAACTGAAATAGCCTCCATACAGATTCATATATGGATAAATATCTGCAGTCCAAATTATATTTTTATTTCATCAACTTGTTCATACTGCCGTTCTCTACTATCTACATTTGTTATCATATTTTTCTGTAATGACAATTATTGTTCTATCTACATTTCTATTAATATATTTGAAAAGATATTTATTTATTTATTTTTGACTTATTGCATCATTCAACATTGATATGAGCTTGATATCTAACCAGTAGGCTTAAAGTATAAGGAATAGCATATCTATTATTAAGCTCAACACCATTTTTCATAATATAATATTTGTTATCTCTTCTCTTATAAATCACAAATCCATTTTCATCAATCATTGTTTTTGATTGAAACTTTTTAAAAAAATATTTAGAGCAGTATCGCTTCAACATATATGGTGATTTTGAATTAGCAAATCCATATGGACCATATATCATAAATTGTCCAACTATGTCATATCCAACTCAATCACTATTTTTATCAAGTATTTCTACAAATATAGTAGAATCTGTGTCTAATGCTGTGGGTACTTATTTTCTGAATTCAGCCATAATAGAATATAAACATATGAAAGTCCCCATTTTTGAAACTCTATTATATACAAAATTAAAAGAAAAAAATTATTAAAAATTTAACGATAAGTAAGCATCATTTATTTCATCATAATAAATAATAACACACCTACAACCGATCTTCAAAATGATTTTTTTTTGGTAATATTCAATATCAATTCCTCTAATTTAATTTTGAAAATTCTACTAATAATATCAGATCTTTCTTCAGGCTTCTAATTAGGAATAATATTTAGAGCTTCTTAGATTTCAGGCAATTGTGCATTACAAGTGAATGTAATAAAAAGATCAAGATGCTCATGATATCTATAAATTTCCATTGCAACTTGATAATTCTGGATCATGTATCTTGGGCTTTCGGTAAAACTTGATGGTAATATTATTCTCTTTCTAATTGCATTTTCAATAATATCTCCAATTATAACTGCATCTTTAATACATTTATAAATCTTTGATCTTAAATCCTTCTAATTTCTTCTGATGTAAGACAATCTTTCTTCTTCAATACATGAGAAAGCATCCACTATATATTGCTGAAATAATCTATCTTCTCTTATTAATGTTGCCCCTTCATTCATTCTTTGCTGTAATCTATAAGCATAAAATTCTATCATTGTTACATATGATCTTATAGTTGAATGTTTATGAAGACAATCTTTATGTTTTATATCTACTCTATAACCATCCTCATCAAATGGAAATAAAATTGGATACTGTATAAACATGAAGCTAAGATGCAAATCACTAATCCATTTCAGTCCTTTAGTTTTATGCTCAACAATAATATCACAATGTCGGTCGACTTGTCCAAGACCATGAACTACCAAACTTGCTATTTCAGAACATGTAAGACTGTAGTATTGTGTAGCATCTTCTCTATATTTTTCTATTGGGTGTAAATCCTTTCCGACCGAAGTCCAATAGGATGCTGAGCCTTGAGATGACTTCATCCAGCGAAGACGACTATGCCTAACTCCAATGATTGAAGAGTTTTTACTTAGGCACTGAGACTGCAGTCCTCTAACCTAAATTTATTAGTCGATCTTCTTCACTCCGATTTCTAGCTCCTTCGGATAGTTCCAAAACCTATGGGGCATTGTAAATTTCACTCAGATGAGTTTGAACGATGATGGTAGACCCTAGATAATTGAGTAAAGGGCCTTATCATGGTCTAATCGACCGACCTCAATGCTACTTGAACATCCTCCTGACTAAAAATCCATCCAAGCTATTTGACGTTGGATCGATGCTGGATCAACAAAACTTCTCTTCGAACGAACTCCTGCAATCTATGAAGAATGGTAGACCTCTGAATTCCTACAGCAAGGACTCTAAATACATAAGCAAAAGGACCTCATGTCCTTTTATTAGCCTTCAAACGCCCTTGAAAGCAACTGAGCTTCAAAGCGACGGATAGGTTATGAGAGTTTGTAGGTCATCCACCCATGACAACCTTCCGCTAGGTTCTCACTGGCTGATCTTCCCTCAATTGCTAGATAGGTTCTCTCCAAGCAGACCTCCTTTTGCTCCATCTAGACAAGATTCTCCAGTCGACCTCTTTTCGATCAATCTTTTTTTAGATGCTAGACAAGCTTCCTTCAGCCTACCTTCTTCTAGTCGATCTCCTCCTAGAAGTCGGTTGATTTTTTTTCGTCAACCCCTATCCACCTGAACTTCTTGCATCAGCTAGGGAGGACTTCATCATTTATGTACACTCGTCCAGTAGACCTCCATCTAGATTCCTCCAGCAGATCTATTGCTGGATTCCCCCAACAATCAAGCTCCTTCTAGACTCTCCCAACTACCAGACTCCCCCTACAATCATGCTTCTTTAGGGCTCTCTGTAATTGTCAAGAAGAGTTTTCTCCAGTCGAACTTCTTGAAGTTACCAAGAAGCACTCTATCCAATGGAATTCCCTACAGCTATATAGAAAGACCTTATCATCTATGAAAGTTCAGCTCTCAACTTGCGCACTAATGATCTTAAAGGAGTTCAAACTCTCCTGGAATCGACGAAGCTCAAAGCCCTTAGCCACCAGCACCTACTTCCTTCGAACTTCAACTATCAAATCCCAACGGACTGGCACATCATGATAATAAGCACCACTATCCATAACAAACTCCACGTGATTCCAAGTGGCCCACTACCAGACGATTACAATAGTCACTTTCAATTTGTTACAGGCTTTGTCTATAAAAAAAATCCTCCAGATACATGTTCTTCAGGCTCTCTTCTCCTTCTCGACATTCTACTACTTTTTTTTTTAGCACTCCATTTTTATTGGTTGAAAAAGCTGACTTGATCGTCGAAGAATCTTATCAAAGCCACCACCTCCGACTCTAGTCGAGACTTATTTTGTAGGTTGCCGGTGATGATCTCCTCCTCTTCGACTCTAGCATGGATTTCGACGTCAATTAGATTTCACACCAACAGGATTGGTGCTAGAGGAAGAGATCTATTTTCTTTGAGATTCTCTTGTTCTTAAAGAAATGCTCAGTAGGGATCTCTCTTCTTCTCCCTCAGAGTTCTTCTTCCCCAACTGATCTCACGAGGATGTCTCCCAGGAAGGTCTCGACTCGACGGTCAACCACCTTCGCAGCCAGATCTCATCCAGATCTGCCCACCCCTGTCTCATCCCTGGTATCTCAAGTTCCGCCGACAACAATGGTAGACGCAGAGTAATTTAATCTGCTAGTCCAATAGGTTCGGAGCCTCATTGAAGCAGTGAAGGTCATGCAGCTACAGCGGCCTTCGATGCCGATCCAATTGGAGCAGGCTTCTCTAGAACCCTAGGATCCAGTTTGGAGATTATCGACTTGGATGAGTCGATCAATAACTTTCGAAAAAGAGAAGCAAAGGATAGAGAGCCCCTGCTCTGATCATGATTCAACCCCTAAGGGGACTTTGCTTCTACCCAGTCAGAAGATTTTGGAGATCCACAATCGTGAGGATCTCCTAGATTGAAAACTGCAAGAAATGAATTGATGGATCGAGGAACTCCCCCATGCTCCCTCCTCTCATGGTAATGATATCTACACTGACCCTTCTTTCTCTCATCAAATCATGTAGGAACCAATCCCACCAAACTTTAAATTTTTCTAGTTCGAGAGCTACGATGGAACTACTGATTCGATTGACCACTTGGAGGTCTTTCAGACCATGATGCTGCTCTATGGTATGCTAGATGCCATTCTATGCCAGACTTTTCCATCAATCCCGAAGGGAGTAGTGAAGAACTGGTACTCGACCCTCAAGTTGGGTACTATCTTTTTCTTCGATCAATTGAGTCATCGGTTTGCGACTTATTTTGTTAACAGCCGATGTCCTCGATGAGGCTTGGACTTCCTCATCAACATCAACTAGAAAGAGGAAGAATCCATATGGGCCTATGTCACCTGTTTCAATGCTGCTATACTGAAGGTCTAAAATTTGGATCAATCTGTTACAATGGCCGCACTGAAGGGCGGCCTTCAGAAGAATGATCTACTGTTCTTCCTAGAGAAGAAGTATCCTAAGGATTTCGCTAATATGCTAGCTTGGGCTGAAGGTTATGCCTGAGTAGAAGAGGCCTTCAAGGCCAAGGATAGTGAAGCCATTGAAGAGCAGCGAGTAGGTGAATCAAGTATGCCCGCTATTGATGAAAAGTTGAGTGAAGCTCGATCATGCTTCTGAACTCTTTTCGAGCGTAAGCGAGCCCAAACTTCTCCTCAGACTCAAAGGCAAAGAAGTCCGGATAGAAGGGCACGACAGGGCTCCCTCCTTAGAAGGTTTCACAACTATGCTTCCCTCAATGCTCTAAAAATTTAAGTACTGATGAAAATCAAGAAGCAGCTATCGAGGTCGAAGAGGATGCGCACTCATCCTGGCAAGCGCAATCCTAATAAATACTGTCTCTACCATCATGACCATGGTCACGATACTGAGAAATATATTCAGCTCCAAGATGAGATCGAGGAGCTCATCAAGCGAAGCAAGCTTGGTCGATTCCTACGATGTTGGCCTAAAGGATGAAAAGATCGATCAAGAGCACTACCGCAATCGGAGCCATCAAGGAGAGAGGAGCAACAAGGAGATTGACCCCCGCTTAGCATCATCAACATCATCTTTATGGAACTTCGATAAGGGGAGGTTAGTGGATCGACGAAGCCCATAAAAAGGTAGAGAACTAAGGAGCCCATAGCTTTCATCGATGAGAATGCCCAAGGAGTTCAGTTTCCACACAACGATATGGTTGTAATTTCTTTAAATATTGCTGATTATGATGTATGCCATGTTCTGATAGATAATGGAAGCTCTACTGATGTTTTATTTTATGATGCTTTCTCTAAAATATCCATACCCAATGACCACCTGGGACCTATGAACTCTCCATTGGTAGGTTTCACTGGCGATGCTATGCTAGTTGAAAGAATAATAATACTAACTATAGTTGCAGGACAATATTCAAAGCGAGCCAAAGCATAGGTTGACTTCTTGGTTGTGAAAGCTCCATCAGCCTACAATGCAATTCTCAATCGATCTGGTCTAAATGTAATCAAGGCTGTGGTGTCAACCTACCATTTGAAAGTGAAGTTTTTGATAAGCTGTGGAATCGGAGAGATCAGGGGAGATCAAGCTTTGGCCAAGCACTGTTACTCCATCACCTTACAAAAGGATGGTCATCTCGATCCTTGTCCAATTGATGGATTGAATGTCCACGATGACCTTACTGAGGAGCGGGGTGAACCCATGGAGGATCTCATGGCCATCCCCCTAAACGATGAAAATATAGAACACACGGTGCAGGTCGACTTCAGCTTGGGGGAGGAAGTTCGGGAGCAGCTCATCGCCCTCCTACGGAAGAATGCCGACATCTTTGCTTGGATCCCAATGGATATGCCAGATATTGACGTCGAGGTCATGAAATACCGGCTAGCTATTGATCCCAAATATGGGCTGGTTAAAAAAAAATTTGGGGTCATGCACTAAAATGGTAGAAGGCAATAGCGAAAGAAGTGGATAAACTTCTCAAAGTCGGATTCATCTGAGAAGTCCACTATCCAAGTTGGGTTTCTAATGTGGTCCTGATCAAGAAAGCCAATGGCAAATAGAGAATGTGTATCGATTTCAAGAAGCTGAACAAGGTCTGTCCAAAGGATAGCTATCTCCTGCCCAGAATTGATCAACTAGTGGATGCAACCTCAGGCCATGAGCTCCTCACCTTTATGGATGCCTTTTTTGGTTACAATCAAATTTGGATGGCACCAGAGGATGAGGAAAAAATTGCTTTTATTATCGATTGTGGTCTTTATTATTACTAGATCATGCCCTTCGGACTTAAAAATGCAGGCGCAACCTATCAATGCCTGATCAATAAGATCTTCAAACAGCAGATCAATCGCAACATGAAAGTCTACATGGATGATATGCTTGTTAAGAGCCGAACCTTGTCCAATCACATTGCCGACCTTGAAAAGACCTTCAACATCCTTTGATGATACAAGATGAAGCTGAACCGACTAAATGCACCTTCAGAGTGACCTCAGAAAAATTCTTGGGATTCATGATCTCAAGGTGGGGGATCGAGGCTAATCCAAAGAGGATCCAAGCCATTCAGAAGATAACCATTCCAAAATTAATAAAAAAAATTTAGCACCTGATCGAAAAGATGGCATTCTTAATCACTTGATCTCGAAGTCGATCGAGCGATGTATGCCCTTCTTCCAGATCATAAAGTAATCAAAGAACTTCTGTTGGACAGTAGAGTACCAACAGGCATTCGAAGAAGTCAAGAGCTACCTTGGTTCACCCCCACTGTTAGCAAAGCTTGAGTCTGAAGAAGAATTATTTTTGTAACTAGTAGTCTCTCCTACAGCCCTAGCAGCGGTCCTGATCAAGGAAGGGGCAAAAGTACAATGGCCGATCCATTACATAAGTCGAGTCTTGAGAGATGCGGAGATTAGGTACACTAAATTAGAAAAAATGACTAATGTTCTTTTAATTACAGCTAAGAAACTTTGACTCTACTTCCAAGGGCATACCATAATACTCCTCACCGACCAACCAATCAAAGCATTTCTTCATCGAACAGATGCATTTGGAAGAGTTGCGAAATGGACAATTGAACTTACAAAATTTGATATCAACTTCCAACCTCGACCATCAATCAAAGCCTAAATACTGACAGATTTTATAGTGGAGTGTACCATTCCAGATGAAGCCAAGCTTGAACAGAATGAAACCAGCATTTCACAGTTGCAGCCGAGCTCCTCTGAAGAAAGAGCCAACCTTCCTAAAAGCTTTTGGTCCTTATGTGTTGACGGCTCGTCTAATGCTTTTGGTGCTAGCGTAGGGCTGATCTTGGTTAACCCAAAGGGATTCATTACTGAATATGCACTACGCTTTGAGTTCCCTGTGACTAATAATGGGGTCGGATATGAAGCTCTAATCGTAGGATTAAAGATAGCTAAAGAGTTGGAAGTGGACCGACTCCAGGTCTACAGTGATTTTCAATTGATGGTCGGACAAGTTGGTGGCAATTATGAGGTTTGAGAAGAAAGCATGATAAACTATCTCGAGCATGTAAAGAACTTGATCTTGGCATTCAACCATTTTGATATCAAGTAGATCCCAAGAGCAAAAAACACTAGGGCCGACCTTCTCTCTAAGTTGGCAACATTGGCCCCAACTAAACTGCCTAAAGAAGTCTTTTTCGAAGTCCTGAAACACCCAAGCTCAAAAGAGCGATAGTCTATAATGCAGATTGACCACGACCCATATTGGATTGATCCACTGATTGCTTATCTTAAAGATGGAGTTCTTTCTTATGATTTGAAAGAAGCTCGAAAACTCAGAAATCAAGCCTTCCGATATATTCTATATGAAGGCAAGCTGTATAAAAGATCATATTCTTTACCACTCTTGAGATATCTCTAACCTTCAAAAGCCGACTTTGCATTATAGAAGGTGCATGAAGAAATCTGCAGAAGTCATGTAGGGACCAGATTCTTATCACACAAACTACTTCGACAAGATTACTATTGGTTGACATTGTATCATGATTCTATAGAATATATCAGAAAATATGATTGCTGTTAAAGAAATGCAAATATCCAAAGACAACCAGTCTCCAAGCTTACACCCCTGAGCACCTCATGGCCATTGCATAATAGGGCATGGATATACTCGGATCTTTTTTCATGGCACCTGGATAGCAGAAGTTTCTCCTGGTAGCAATCGATTATTTTACAAAATGGATTGAGGCCAAGCCTTTGACGAAAATCACCGAAGGAAAAGTGCAAAACTTCATCTAAAAGTCGATTGTTTGCAAATTTGGCTTGCCTTGAACCCTCATAATAGACAATGGATGATAGTTTGCTAGAACAAAATTTATCGAGTTTTTTGAAGACTTAAATATCTTCCATCATTTTACATCAGTGGCCCATCCATAGGCAAATGATGAAGCCAAAGTAACCAACAGAACTCTACTTCAGAGTATCAAAGCAAGATTTAAGAGAGCAAGGAGGATCTGAGTAGATGAACTCTATCATGTGCTCTAGACATATCGAACTATCCAAAGACTGTCAACTGGAGAGACTTCCTTCGTCTTGGCCTTTGGAACAGAAGCAGTCATTCCAATAGAGCTCAAGCTTCTATCAGCACAAGTCGTGGCATTCGATGAGCAATGAAACTCATAGGACCTCAAGGCTAACCTTGACTTATTGGAGAAAAAATGAAAAAAAAAAATTAAATTCGAATAACAGGCCACAAGCAAAAAATAGCTCGCTACTACAACTCTAAAGTCAAAGACAAAGTATTTGGAGTGGGGGACTTAGTACTTCGGCGAGCAGTCATTTCTCACCCTCAAAATCCGGAGAAGCTCACTGCAAATTAGGAAGGACCCTATGAGGTCAAGAAATTTATCCGGCTTGGGACATATTACTTGAAGGAGCTCGGAGGAGCCGATCTACCCGGATCGTGGAACTCAAAAAACCTACAGATGTATTATCGATGACTGGATCGCAATAAAATCTTTCTACCTTAGCATCCCGATCCTTGTTACAAATCTATAATGGTAGAAAATAACTTCTTGAATTTAACCATATAACAAAGACGGTCACGTTAGGAATATAAGGAGAACCTCATCCTAACATGAACAAAGCTGAAGGCCTCATTAATCTAAGATGAGATGAGGAGAGAGGCCCTTCCAATGGCCCTAATGCATCCCTATGGCCATGTTAGGAACAAGAGGAGAACCTCATCCTAACATGAGTAAAGTCGAAGACCTCGTTAATCTAAGATGAGATGAGAGGAGAGGCCCTTCTAGTGGTCTAAATGCGTCCCTATGGCCACATTAGGAATAGGAGAAGAACCTCATCCTAACGTGAGCAAAGCCAAAGGCCTCGTTAATCTAAAATGAGATGAGAGGAGAGGCCCTTCTAGTGGCTCTAATATGCTCCTACGACCATATTAGGAATAGGAGGAGAACCTCATCCTAACATGAGCAAAGATGAAGGCCTCGTTAATCTAAGATGAGATGAGGAGAGAGGCCCTTCCAGTGGTCCTAATGCATCCCTACGACCACATTAGGAACAGGAGGAGAACCTCATCCTAACATGAGCAAAGTTGAAGGTCCCGTTAATCTAAGATGAGATGAGGAAAGAGGCCCTTCTAGTGGCCCTAATGCATCCCTACGGCCATGTTAGGAACAGGAGGAGAATCTTGTCAAAACGTGAGCAAAGCTGAAGGGCTCGTTAATCTAAGATGAGATGAGGGGAGAGACCCTTCTAGCAGCCCTAATGCATCCCTACGGTTATGTTAGAAATAGGAGGAGAACCTCATCCTAACGTGAGCAAAACCGAAGGTCTCATTAGTCTAAGATGAGATGAGGGAAGAGACCCTTCCAGCAGTCCTAATTTGTTCCTACAGTCACGTTAGGAATAGAAGAAGAACCTCATCCTAACGTGAATATGCTGAAAGTCTTGTTAAACTGAGACAAGATGGGGAGAGAGATCCCGTCAATGGCCCTAATATACCCCTACGATCATGCAAGAAATAGAGGAGAACCTCATCCTAACACGAGGAAGGCTAAGATCTTGTTAATCTAAAATGAAAAAAAGAAAAAAACCATACCGACGACCCTTATATATATCCCCCCTATGGCTACGTCAAATACGAATGGAGGAGCCCTGCCCAAGTTCATGGAAGGGACCCCAGCTCGACATCCACAACAAGTATCTCATTAAAAAATAAAACAAAGAAAAACGAGATGAAGAAAGCGGACATTAACCAGTGTCAAATCCATATAAGATAATAACAAAAAGAATACCATTTTATTATAAATATTAAGTTTATTACAAGTAAAATAAAGATCTATAAGACCAGTTACAAAAGTAAGAAAGAAAAGGTCAAAGCTCTAAGAAGGGTCTGACTCCTCAGACTTCGGGCTGCTAGCCATCACCAAGGACTCCTTCAGGTTGGCAACCTCCTCCTCGAGCTCCTTTCTTCTTATCAAGTTATCACAGAACATCATATCAGTCTTTCAATAGTTCTCTTTAGATTCATGCAACCTTCTCCTCAAAACTTTCGACTCAGTCTCAGCATCCTTGATAGTTTGTTGTTCACAAACCAACTAAAGCTTCAATCGCTGAACTTCAGCTTTCTCAACCTCAACTAATTCTGAAAGTTCGCCCACAAACCTCTTCAAGAAGGTGATCTCCTTCGACTCCCTAGTTGTACCGGATTGATAACTGTCGATGAGCTACTGCCGAAGTCGGGCTACCTCATTGTTGGCCGTTCGGAGCTGGTGCTTAAGCTCAGATATCCTCTTGCACCAGCCCAACCGATAGCTATTATAGGTGGACTCAGCATCAAGTAGCTGCTTCTAGAGCATAGAGAACCTTTGAGATCAATCCCACTCATATCGAATTTTGTCAGAGGACCATGGCGAACTCCCTTCCAACAGTCGAATTTTTTTTTTTGCCACCTTGAGATCAACCTCGAGAGAGCCGACCTTCGCAGTTAACACCCAGGACTTATCGCTGGCATTTTTCTTAAGTTTGGTCAACTCTTTCTCAAAGTTATCCTTCTTGATGTTGAAGCTCACGAAGTCTTTCATGTGTAACTTATGGAGACGATGACCTCAATTATCATCTCTGAAGCATTTTTTCTGGATCTCTAAAGTTCGTCTTCCATTTTTTTTAACTTTTTCTTAGATGATGAATCTTTCTCTTTAAATTTTTGATTATGAATTTTAGAGGGATGCCTTGAGGCAGTGGCTTGGTGTCATTTGGAGATGACTGGCCTTGATTGCGATCGCTGGAAGGATTTTGAATGACGTTCACCACGACACAAGTGTAAAGGAAAGAAAGTTCATTTTCATTTCTTAAAATATTTGAGTACACCAAAAAGAAAAGAAAGAAAAATATAAGTAATCAAAGATTTTCGACCTCGGCAGGAGAGGTCAGTGCATTCCTTGCAGCCTCAGTCTGGGCTGCAGGTCCTAGAGCTTCAGGGGTGGGTTTAGTAATAGGAGAGGTGGCCTTAGCATTAGAAGGGCCAATCTCTTCGCTGGGCTCATCTATCAGAAGATCGAGATCTACCTCTAGAAAGTTCTTCACAATCCTCTCCATGCAAATCTTGAAATCCTCTAGAAAAGCCTCCTGGGCGAAGGCAATTTTGATGTCTTCCATTGTTTTAGAGGACTTGAAGGCCTCGACAGTCTTCTCCTTCTCGACGTCGATCCCCTCTTCGGCCTTCTTCCTTTTGTCCTTCGAGAGAGTCAAGGACATCCTCAGCTCTGTGGAAACCTGCTCTTCTCTCCTCAATGCCTCTCGAAGGTAATCAGCTTTTGCAATTTGTTCCTCTGAGGCCATCTTCAAACGTTCGACCTCAGCCTGAACCCTTCCTGTCTCCGCCTGAGCCTCACAGAGGGCCTTGGAGAACTCAACTTGATGGAGATCGACCACCTTCAAATGGGAAAATAGGTAATGCCCCAGTTGTAGGATAAAAGAAAATTAAGTCAGAGCTCTGGGAGTACATCCCACATTCGATTAAGTTTGAAGGTGTTAATTACCTAGAGGAAGGCAACGAAGGACTCATCAAATCTTTCGACATCCTCCTTCCCAACCATTTTATCTATAATATGCGGGAGGATTCTGTCCTTCATCAGTGATTGGATGACCTCCCAATCATCCAAAGAAGCTTCCTCCCGATTGAAGTCCTCACCACTCGAGTTTCTGGCCATCTTCCTTATCCTTTTTTTGATGGCATCCTTTTTCTTCTTCTTCTTCTCGATGGCCTCGTGCTGTTCAGGAGGTGCGGGGGCCACATCCACTTGGGGCAAGGTCGAAATTGGTGCTATCATGTTGGCCTCCAGGATGGATGCTGCGTAGATCGACATGGTCAAGATCAGCTCCTCAGTGTGAGCCTTTTTTGATGTTTTCCAGGAGGAGCTGCTCTTCCTCTTGAGGGATTTAATCCCCACGATTAGGCGATTTTGCTCCTTAGGAGTCATTTCTGCAAAAGAAAAAAAATCCAAGTCAGAAAAAGAAAGAAGACCATACATAATTAGCAGGTCATAAAGAACTACCTGTCGGGTTGAGAGGACTAAGACTGAAGTTGAATAAGGTCTGATCATCTAGTAGCCTGGAGATTGGAGGAGCTTGGTAGTTTTTTAGATTATCAACCAAATTTCAATCCTCTTTCTCAAGTCCAAAAGCTCGATGAATAGAATCCCTAATATCACCCCAGGAAGGAAGTCCTAGCTCTAAAGAAGGATACAAGATGAAGAAGAACTTCTCTTTCTAGTTATGAATAAAAGAAGAGGCACCCTTGAGTAACCCCTTCTTGTCGAATTGGGGAAATATGTACCATCAATCTTTGGTGGTTGGGTGATGCTTGAAGGTGAAAAGTTGTAGAATAAGGAGATGGAAGGTCAAACATTGGCCATAGTACACAAGGAGAGAAATCCTATGATAAACCTAAAGGAGTTTGGTGTCATAGCGGCGAAGAAAATATTTAAAAACTTGAACAAGTTGATTACAAAAGAAGGTATTGGTAATCGAAGTCCTGCCCAAAGGGTTTCAACATATAAACAAGTCCGGTCAGGAGGAGAAGAATGGGCTCGGTCATTTGGACCAGGGAGTTCAAGTTCGTAATCAAAAGGAATTTTGAATTGGATCCTAATCAGTGAAAGGTCTTCAGGCTGAAGTTTACAGGGAATGGTATTAGGGATAACGGATGGCTGAGGTACTTCTACAAATTTAGGATCCTTATGAGGATGATCCGTTAAAGCCAAATGAGCCAAACTTTTAGAACTAGTCGATCAGGATTCTTTAGAGGACATGAGGATCAAATCAAAGTGAAGAAAATCCTTGAAAAATCAAAGAAAATAGAATCCAAAACTTTCTCGAAGAAATTGAATGGGTAGAGATGCTAAAAGACACAAGTAATCAAAAAGAGAGATTCAGAAACTGACCTAAATCGATGAAAAATAATAAAGAGGTGGCAAGCTCAATGAAAAATAAAGGAGAGAACCCCCAGGAATCGAAGGGGATGATAGAAGGTACTAGTGCTTTGGAATAGAAGAAAGAAAAAGACCAGAAGGAAAGAGAGAAGACCTAAGCGAGATGAAACCCTTAAGGAAGAAGAAGAGCTTAAATAGTCATAAGAGTCCAAGACGGTTATGATTGCAGGTCTCCATTGATCAACCTCAGGCTGACGCGTGTCCTACTCATCATTGTGGCAGACTAGCAATAGGCAAAACCTTTATTATGCTATACCTAGAGCAACACTTCAATGGGAATCCCAAGAATTTGTCTTTTCGGATCACCTCATATTTAAGAAGTTTCGATGTCAATGCAGAAAAAGTTGGGACCAGTTGCTCTATTGGCACGAGAAAAACAAAGACTTTGGCACTCATATTTCTTTACTTTTTTCGTTCAAATTTCAAACTCGTGAGTAGGAAGACTTATGTTGGGTGCAAACCCTTTCCTGTCAAAGTCCAATAGGATGTCGAGCCTTGAGGTAATTTTATCTGGCGAAGATGACCATGCCTAACTCCAATGATTGAAGAGTTTTTACTTAGGCACCAAGACTGCAGTTTTTCAACCTAAATTTATCAGTCAATCTTCTTCACTTCGATTCCTAGCTCCTTCGGATAGTTTCAGAACCTACGGGGCATTATAAATTTTGCCTAGATGAGTTTGAACGGTGATGGCAGCCCCCAGATAGCTGAGTAAAAGGCCTTATCATGGTCTGGTCCGACCAACCTCGATGCTACTTGAACCTCCTCCTCTTGACTAAAAATCCATCCCAGCTATTTGATGTTGGATCGATGTCGGATCAACAAAACTTCTCTCCGAACGAACTCCTACAATCTACGAAGAGTGGCAGGCCTCTAAATTCCTACACCAAGGACTCTGAATACGTAAGCAAAAGGACCTCGTCTCCTTTTATTAGCCTTCGGATGCCTTTGAAAGTAGCTGAGCTTCAAAGCAATGGATAGGTTACGAGAGTTTGCAGGTCATCCACCCATGACAACCTCCCGCCTGGTTCTCACTGGCCGATCTCCCCTCAATCGCTAGGTAGGTTCTTTCTAAGCAGACCTCCTTCCGCTCCATTTAGACAAGATTTTTCAGTCGACCTCTTTTCGGTCAATTTTTTTTGGATGCCAGACAAGCTTCCTTTAGCCGACCTTCTTCTAATCGATCTCCTCTTGGAAGTTGGTTGATTTTCTTCTCGTCAACCCCTGTCCACCTGAACTTCTTGCATTAGCTGGGAAGGACTTCATCATTTATGTACACTCCTCCAATAGACCTCCATCCAAATTCCTCCAGTAGATCTGTTGCCAGATTCCCCCAGCAGTCAAGCTCTTTTCGGACTCTCCCAGCTGCTGGACTCTCCCTACAATCAGGCTTCTTCAGAGCTCCCTCTAGTTGTCAAGAAGAGTTTTCTCCGATCGAACTTCTTGATGTTACCAAGAAGCACTCTATCCGATGAAATTTCCTACAGCTATCTAGAAAGACCTCATCATCTATGCAAGCTCAGCTCCCAACCTATGCACTAACGATCTTAAAGAAGTTCAAACTTTCTTGAAATCGACGAAGCTCGAAGTCCTTAGCCACTAGCGCCTACTTCTTCCGAACTTTAGCTATCAAATCCCAACAGACTGGCACGTCACGATAATGAACACCACTCTCTATAACAAACTCCATATGGCTCCAAGCAGCCCACTACTAGATGGTTACGATAGTCACTTTTAATTTGTTACAGGCTCCATCTATAAAAGAAATCCTTCAGATACATTTTCTCTAGGCTCTTTTCTCATTCTTGATACTCTACTATTTTCTTTCTTAAGCACTCTATTTTTGTTGGCTAAAAGAGCTAACTTGATCATCGGAGGGTCTTGCCAGAGCCACCACTTTCGACTCTGGTTGAGACTTATTTTGCAGGTCGTCGATAATGACCTCCTCGTCTCTGACTCGAGCATGAATTTCGACGTCAACCAGATTTTCCACCAATATTTTCTATCAATCTTAACTGCACTGACGAGAAATTTGATTCTCTAAAATGATCTTTAGCCATTTTGAAAGCTCAGATGATCTCATTTTCTTGGTCAAACATATTCATTAATCTTTCAGCCACTCTACGGTCTATCCCACATGCATCTTTATCAGAATTTAGTGTAGTAATTCTATTATCCACTTCATTTTCTATATCATATATATATAATTATGTAAATCTCGATTTCTATCCATCATTCAGTAACAATAAATCGATTCTATGATGGTTTTGATCATTGATCCAAAAAATATAAGGGCCAGGTTTGGTATTGATCTTATTTTCAATCTTTTCTCCTATTGAGGTAAATGCAAATATTGAGTTATATACTCTAATATTTTTTCGAAACTTTGAAGACCTCTTTTCTCTATTATAATCCAATAAACCATCCAAAAAGGCTGGAGTTATACTCTTCCCTCTTAATAATAAAGATTAAATTTGGGAGCCGATCTGTCACATGATTTATTTATGCATTCTTTATACCAAAAAGTGCTCCATAATATTGACATTCATGCTTTAGTTCTCCAATATTAAATATTTCATTGTTTATACCTACATAATAATGTCAATATAATCAAAAGATATTTTGGATTAGAGTGTTGAAGGTGAAAGATTTATTATCCAATAGCTTACTGGAATGTCCAAAAGAAGTTGCAGAATTTGGTTATTTGGCTTAACTATATTTGTGTCCACGCTTTTCCAAATATCAAGAACCATAAAGCTATCTACAGTTGGAAAGTTTTCATAGGTGATTATATAGACACCACCTTGCTCATCAACTGTTAAATGAGAAATAATATGTGCAGTCCTCCTTTTTTTATCAATATCCCGAGAATGATTATTATAGCTCTCTATTTTTCTAGATCTTCTCTCGGCAATGATGCCCTTCTCCTTAATCTATTTTGCCTAAATATTTGGAAAGATAAACAATGGCAGTATTAACAAACATCTTAAAGAGAAATAATGATATAAAAAAAAGGCTACAAAATAAATAAGCACCACAAACATAAATATATAATGATATATTTGCTTTGTACCTGAGATAGAGTAACTTGCGCAATAGCATGCCATAGATCACCGCAACAACCTAACAAAAAAATTTTCAATATTTGATATCAATACATATTTCATCATAAAGTCATGTGAAAAAAAATTTATTATATTATACATAATCCAAAAAAATAAAAAAAAATTCAAAGATTACCCATGTACCAGAAGGAGTTGTATATGATCTATATCTATTATCCAAATTTATCATTATATTATAAATACTATATATTAACCTGAATTTTATAGTTTAATCATATAAATATTTACTTGAAATATTGATCTCCAAGCATTTTTCAAAGGCAAATGTAGTTGGAAATTTTTTTCCCTAAGATCCCATTACTTGTTACTTTAAAATGCATCCTAATTATAGCCTAATTATAGCTAATATAGCCCGAAGAAAAAGAATAAATCAAAAAGTTTGTAAAACACAGGTTATCCAATAAATAGAGTGCATTTTATATTATATTCCATCTTTCATTCAACATCACTTTATAAGCATATTATAATATACCGCCGATGCTATAAAATATGTGCCACAGCATACAAAAAATTTAGATCAACAAAATCTGAAAGATGGACTAATACATCTAAAGCCTAAAACATAGAATCTAACAGTAAATACTAAATTAAGTTTTCCCTGGTAGATGACTCGGTATCCAAACGAAACATCCTCCTATATCTAGTGACCTCCTCTTGCAAAGCATTAAAGTCTGATTCAAGCTACCTATACTTCTCCATCACCAATTATAATATTATTGCAGGTTTCTATACTATACCTGCAGCCTATCATGAACTTTATTAACTACCTTATATAGATGTTTGTAATGTTTCTTATCCAACTTTGAAATGAAAATGACACTTCAGCTCGTTTATATCAAACTCAATAGTTATTTGCTTAGCCTCGATCTATGTATAGGTTGTTTGTCCCCATATCTTATAATACTAAAATGGCTCATCCTTCATTTTTTGGTTCTTACCCATACTCAAAAGTAATATAGATATAGGCTCTGAACAAATGATCATTCCATGATTCTAAACCATATATAGGAGGCATAATGCCTAAATTAGTTGTAATTTCCTATAGTATTTTTTTGGGACAAAGTTTTACTATATTCATGTCTGTAATTAAATAAAAACAAAAATTAGCAATCCATAAAAAAACATTGAAACTTTTTTTGGCCTCTTTTTTCTCTGGGGTGGACCACAAAAAATATATACATACCCTTTTCTTAACATTAGCAAGAAATAGAAGTTTTACCCGAAGATTCTAAAAACGTTCATTAATCATAAACACCCATCAAAGAATAAAAAAATATCCTTATAATCGATGTGCACTAATTTAGATGCATAGCTGGAACAAAAGAAAGTTAAATAATAGATGAAAAATTATTATTTTAGTAGGATAAAGTTAAAACTTACTCAATCTTTGGATAATTTTTAATATATTACTCTTGAAAAATTTTTATACAATACATTATTTATTTATCTTCATCTTTGTTAATCCTAATCTCTGGAGAATAGAAAATCAAATAATAGATAGAAGATCTATAATTTCCCCATTTTACTATAATTAGGTAATTTATTTTTTCATCCAAAAAAGATCCATAAAACAAAAGCCTAATTTTTTTTTAGTTCATTATTATTATCATAAATTAATATACAACAAGGGAAAAAATCTATTAAGGAAAAAAAATCATTTTTTTGATTTTCTAAATCACATTCTTTCGGACCAAAAACCTGTACCTAAAAAATTAGGAAACTTTTATGTAAAATATCAGCCCTTTTTTTTTTTTTTTTTGTTTTCCTCCGCACACCGCCCCCCCCGATCCCATCTCCATTCACCATAGCCTCTTTTAGAGACTTTTCCATCGAAACCCTCCATTTCCTCCCAAACCCTCCTCCCTCTCCATCGAAAACCCTCCCCTCTCCTAATCTCTCCTTGCTCTCTACCCAAATCTATCCTCCCTCCTCCCTTCTCTCAATCTCTCCTCCCTCTCCTCTCAATCACTCCTCTCTTTCCATCAAAATCCTTCTCCACCCAAATCTCTCATCCCTCCTCCCAATCTCTCCTTGCTCACCACCCAAACCCCCCTCTTATCTTTGTCTCTCACTCTCTTTCTCTATTGAATCTTCTCGCTGCTCAAACCCTCCCACCCTCTCCAGAAACTCTCCCAGCCCACCCGACGGCCACTTATCTCTGTCGCTTCTCTCTATGACCCTCACCTCTAACGCATCTCCCAACTATCGCCCCCCTCCACTCGCCTCTCTTCCAACCATCATTCCTCTCTCTCCCTCTTAAATCCTTCAGCTACTCAAACCCTAATCCCCCTCCTCAGAAGCTTTCCCCATCCTTCTTCCTCCCCAACCCACCGACCACCTCCACCGCTCCCGCCCCCCCAACACTCATCTCTAGCACTTCGCTATGCACTGGATCTACACGCGATGCTCACCATTGGATGGATCCCATCCTAGGGGTCGATTCCATGGACACTCACCATCAGTTTTGGAGTCGACAGTCGGTGATCAATCCCTTACTCCATCGATAAGGAAGGCCACCATCCACGACATGTCTCAATGCTGGCTTTCTGTACTTGGTACTATCCCCTACCCTATTCCTCCCCCTTTCCTATGGGTTAGAGTGCCTCCCCACACCTAGCCTCTTCTTATTTTTTTCCCTTCCATCCTCAACCCTCTGTTCACCTTCTCCCAACCATCATCTCGGATCCACAGCTGGACCATTTGGAAACTACACCTACGATTTTCTCTTAAGTAAATACTTTCTTATTTTTCCTAATCTGACCCTCATTAGACCTCCTCTTTGCCGGTAGTTAGCCCTTTCTTCCCTCAAATCCTAGCTACCGATTATACCCCCCCCACAACACACATAAAAAAAAAAAAAAATCCCTAGCTACTATGTTCCATATTGTTGGTCCAACGCAAAGCCCACCATTTTAGACTCAATCATGAGCCTTAGCTCAAGTTTGGCCAATGCACAATCCAGTCCATCTCTGACTTAGCCCAGATTATTAGGCCCTATGCCACCATTGGGTATCAGTCCAAACTTGGTCCAAGAACTGGCCCAAAGCACTGGACCAGGTATTGACCCATGATTGGCCCAAACTATAACTCAATCCAAGCCTTTTGACCTTTAGCCCATCTAACCCAACCTTAGCCTAGTTCACTGGGACCATCCCACTCTTGGGCTCCAATCCAGACCTGGCCCAGAATCTGGCCCAAACAATGGATTAGATATCGGCTCATGAACAAATCATTCCCTATTTTTTTTCTGTTCATCCTGCTGCCACTGTGCAACAACCATTATTTTTTTCCTCTCAACCAGACAGTGAGGAAGGCTGCCACTGCATGGCAGCAACCCTCTGTCTATCTCTTCCTCCATTCATGGGAAGGCTGTGGATCCTCATGTTAGATATATGTGCCCTAGAAGCCAGAATTGGCTGACACTTGTAATACACTTCTAGGGGCAAAATTATAATTTTGACTATAATTAATGAAATGGGTTATTTTCTATCACACATGTGTATTTAGTGTCTGTGATACATCCTTTGAGTTAATGGTAATGATAATTCATATTTTCAAGAGTTGAAAATTTAAGACATGAATAATCATTATTAACTCATAAACAGCTCCCGACCATAGGATCATCACGAGGATGGTGATTGATCCGGAAGGTTGGTGTACGATCGCTTCTCTTTAGTAGATGAGTCTTGAGTCTACGGTGTGGAGACACCGGAGCGAAGAGTACAGGTACTCGTTAGAGAATGAGGGCACTGAGCGTGACCACCTCGAGTAGTCATTAGGGAGTCTACCTTCTCGTCAATGACTGACTCGATGCTGCAGTAGTGTGTCTGGTTCTTTAACCTGAGATGCATCGGCAGTTTACCTTGAGGGTGTTATAGTTTGACTACACCATTACTCGATCTCCTAGCCATATGGAACCCTGAGGTGTATGTTGGCTATAGCATGTTCATTATAGGAACTGGATTGCATCAAGATGGGATCTATCTACCTCGGTGGTAGAGGAGTAGCCCTATGATGATCATGAGAATCAAGTCCAGAAGCCCATGGCCATGGCAGAGTGAAATAATAGAAAGAGTTTCTATTTAGATTTTCACATTGGACTCGAATCGAATGATTACATCATATGATAGAGACTAGGGTTTGATGAGTTCACCTTAACCCTAATCTGATCGGGGCTCAAGATAGAAGAACTGAATCACACAGGTAGCTGCACCAAGAGGTTCGCATTCAGCTCTGATGGGTTGCCACCATATACTGCTAGGTGTCACTGGTGGATTTTGGGAGCAATTAGAATGATTTAGATGATCGATCATTCTAGCTGTTCGAATCAGAAGAGTTCTGATCCATCGAAAGGAGTTTCGATGATGTCTATGATAGAGATCATGACATATCCCATTACCATATAGAACTGAACCTAACTGGGTCACACAAACAAGGGTTTGAATCTGGTGGTCATCAATTGAACTGATCTAGTTCAATTGATCTGAATGAGATTCAATTAGGTTCAAGGAAATCGTGCTAGCACTCGATTGAACCTAACGTTCTTCTTTTACTATCATAAATAAGTTGTCCTGATTGAGCCAAAGGAGTTTGTGCTCAATTAGAGGTCCTTCATATGGTCTGACTGAAGGTTGTCCAAGTCAGAATAGGTTGTCTTATTTGTAAGACATTATCTGCCATTTTTGGTCACCTGCCATTTCTTGTTCTTTGACTTTGGTCAAAAGTCTACCTTTGACTGGTCAAACGTTGACCATTGACCCTTTGACTTTTGACCACATGTCATGCACCTATTGGAGAGCTGGTGGGGGCTTGTCCCCCTGCCAGAACCTGGCAAGGAGAAGGGCGCACGCCAAGGGTGGCGTGAGCCCAAGTAGGAGGCGCCTAGGAGTCCTTGTTGGACAAGGACTCCACCTCCCTTTTGGATTCCAATCAGAGTTCTACTAAGAATCCAGTTTGACTGGTCTTAGGCGCCCTCTAAGGAGGAATCCAGGGGTCTCTATTCCAACCAATCAGATTTAGATCTGATTTCACAAAGGATTGTGATTGGTTGAGAGGAAGAGGAGTTGGATCACAAGAGGTCTATAAATAAGACTCTGCGCCCAACCCTAATTCTAAGTGAAAGTGAATTCAATAGAGATTTCCCACGTCCAAGGCTGCCTCTCCCCTCCTTCTCCATGCCATACTCTCTTCTCCCCTTGCTCTCCACGTCCAAAAGTATTTTGGACTTAGTTTGGTGCGATTCAGATCAAGGAAAGGCGATCAAAAGCAAGAAGGCTGCGCTGCTGCAAAAGGACGACTGTAGATCTTCAAAAGAGTTTTGAAGATCCTCCAGATCAGATCCAGATCTGATTTTTGGAGGTATGATAGAGAAGAAGAGGTTCTCCAAATCCAACCCGAGTGGATACCGGTAGAGGCCAGGCGCTTGCGTGGCTAAGATCCAGAACCTTCCGCTGCAATCAGGATCATCTATAGGGTAATAGGATTACCCAAATCAGGTAAATTGAATTTGATTTAATTTATCTTGTTTTATTTTATTTTATTGAAATAATAAGAATCAGATCTGAAACATATCAAGATCTGATTGAGATCAAGAGAAAATTTTTGAAATATATCTCTTGATCTAATCAGATCTGGACGAACCTGGACCGGGAAATCAGGATTTCCCTTCAACTGGTATCAGAGCCATGGTTCTAAAATTGTTTAGATCTGATTTTAATTTTATTTTAATTAAAAATAATGTGATTTCAGATGTCACATGAGATGTGATCAGATCTGAAATCAGAAAAAATTAAAATTAAATGATTTGGATCTAAGAACATGAAGATATGCATGACTAGTTCTAGAATAGAATAGTTCTATAGAATAGTTTTGCATGTCTTTGATTTAATATGATTAAATCATATTTTAGATCTTCTTATTTACTGTTTTTTGATATTATAAGTGTTATAATAATATCTGATAAACAGTAAAATAAAAATTATTTAATTTTAAATATCATATGAGATATGATAGATGCATGACTAGACTAGTTGTAGAATAGTTCTACATAATTATCTAGATTAGAATTTATTTTGATTAGATCAATTTAAATCTAATTTTTTAGATTATTATGTGATAATTTAGATCTGAAAACATGCATGATTTGATACATGAGATGTATGCAAAATATGCCATGATTAGATCTACTTTATATATGAGATATATGATATAGATCTGATATTGTTTTGTAGTATTGAATGTTCCTGATTAAGGCGTTCCTCTTGGCCGTCCGGTCATAAGAATGAAGAAGGGTTTGAAAGGCCCTCTCTTCCCATTCGATGGGGTGTTCTTATGACGTGTAGGGGTGCTGCGTGTTCGTCCTTAATCAGAAACCCAAAACTTACTTTCTGCAAAACCCTAGATCCTGAAACCCTAGGATTTATTGTGCATATTTTATTTATGAACCCAACTTAATTAAGAATTAAGTTTATGGAATATCAATTAGGTCTAAAATTGAGAATTTCAGATCTAAGACATATTCATAATACTGGGTTCGGGCTTGGGTAGCTCAATTAGGTCTAAGCGGTTGATCAAACTGAATCAAGAGTTGGTTAGATGGGATCAACAATGCTTAAATTGACCAGCCTAATAGGATTAAGTCTGGGTCAAGATCGAGTCACGATCAAGCAAGACCTAATTAGGCTCAGAGGTTAGAGTCTGGATTGTAGGCTAACCCAATTGGTTCTGACTCAACAATTTGGTGTCTAAGGTAAGTTTGGCACAGACGACCGACTGGTTTTTAATTGGAAGCTACTCGACCTGAATGCGTTCTTGTGCGAGTTAACGGCATATTCCTTCCACCGGTCTCACTTACCTGGCCATATCTGTTGACACAGTTCTGATCTGAGGTGGTCAATAATCCGAGCTGAACCCATGCCACTAGGTTAGTCATAATTGTTATGACTAAGCCAAGTCTAGTTTAATGAGACCTGAATCAATTCTCCCTAAGAAAAGATTAAGTCTGAGGTCTTCCACCATTGTAGATGTGCGGGCCCTTCCCGGGGTTGATTGTTCTCGGCTGGATACAGTGGCTCAGTTGCACCGGAAAGATGCAACCATGTCTATTAGGCATTGGATGCTATGGGCTGGAGGATGAGTTGGGCTCAATATTCCGGATACGGTGAGAGACCCAATTAGGAACCCAGTCTATGCAAATGGTGGGTCTGACTTAACTAAGGAGTGGATCAATATTCCGGATACGGTGAGATTCATGAATTAGAGACCAAGTTTGGGTGCACCATGATTAGAGAATCATTGAACAAGAGTTGTTCACTCATTGGCTAACCCATCACCAATAACTGTTAGGTGAGGTGATGAGTCAGTTGGTGAGACCGCACCACCCACTAGAAATCATCAATCGCGGAGATTTTCGCATCTCTACAGAGGGAGTGTAGGGATCCGAGAAAATAGTGGGAGCTAATTTGTTTAAAAATAAAATCCCTAAACAAATTGGTCAAGTCAAAATTACAGTATCTAACTAGAATCTTTGACTCTCTACAGAAAAATGTCTGCGTCCAACCCACTGGCACGTATCCTAGGACACACATAGACTGACTGGACCCAATTATAAAGATTGGCTCAGGAACTACAAAATTGTTTTGGGTTCAGAGAAGTTAACACATGTTTTGGACCAGGACCCTCCCACCTTACCAGCTCGTCCATCCACTGAACAGAGAGCGTCTCTGGAAAAATGGATTGACGAAGATAATAAGGCCAGATACTTACATGTTGGGCTCGATGTCTGATGAGCTCCAGCGCCAACATGAAGATATCGGGACTGCTCGCCAAATGTTGGCTCACCTGCAGGAGATGTTTGGTGAACAGAGTCGCGCAGCCAAATATCAAGTCACGAAATGACTTTTTAAGGCTAAGATGCGTGATGGGCAGTCAGTCCAAGATCACTGTCTGACAATGATCAAGGACATGGAAGAGCTTGAGAAGCTCGGTGTGAAGTTGGACTTGGACCTTGCAGAACGATATTATTCTGCAATCCTTGACTGATGCATATGGGCAATTCATCATGAATTACCACATGCATAAACTTCAAAATTCCTTGGCCGAGTTGATGAATATGCTGGTTACCGCTGAGCTTTCTATGAAAGGTTCTAAAGGCTCAGTTCTTGCTATGGAACGGACTTCTTCCAAAAGAAAGTCTTATGGAAAGAAAAAGAAGTCTGTGAAAAAGCAAAAGGTAGGAAGGATCAAAGAAGAAGAAGGCAGAACCGAAGAAAAAGGTCGATGGCAAAGGAAAGTGTTTCCATTGCAACAGCGACGGCCATTGGAAGCGGAACTGCCCTACTTACCTGGCCACCCTGAAGAACAAGAAGGAAGGTCCTTCTGGAGGTATGCTCGTTATTGAGTCTAACCTTACGGTTTCTTCTGCATCCAGTTGGGTGCTTGACTCTGGTTCTAGTGCTCATCTGTGCACTTCTATGCAGGGTCTTGAGGATAGCAGGAGGCTGAGGGATGGAGACATGATCCTACGCATCGGTAATGGAGCAAGAGTTGCTGCAGTAGCCGTGGGAACATACCCTCTGCGATTACCATCTGGTTTAGACTTAGTTTTGAAAAGACTGTTATTATGTGCCTGCAGCTAGCAGGAATTTGATTTCTGTTTCATGCTTAGCACAAGAAGGTTATGTGATCACCTTCTTTAAGGACCATTGTAACATTCTTTATGAAAGAAATAAAATTGCAAATGGTTTCCTTGTTAATGGTCTTTATCAGTTGCATATTGATGTACCTGTTTAAACTATCGAGCAAAACGTGAATGCCAAACGACCTAGGGATAGTCCAAACGACAGATATCTATGGCACCTGAGATTAGGTCATATAGCAGAAGATAGGATTAACAAATTGGAGAAAAATGGGCTATTGAGTCCATTGACTTTTGAGTCATATCCAACTTGTGAATCTTGTCTTCAAGGCAAAATGACTAAACTCCCTTTTGTTGGACATGGGGAGAGGGCCACAGATCTCCTTGCCCTAGTACATACTGATGTGTGCGGCCCATTCGATGTGCCGGCTAGAGGCAATTTTGTCTACTTCATTACCTTTACCGATGATCTGTCTAGGTATGGGTATGTGTATCTTATGAGACACAAGTCTGAAGCTTTTGAAAAGTTCAAAGAATTCAGACATGAAGTAGAAAAACAAACTGGAAAACCCATTAAGGTTCTTCGATCAGATCGAGGAGGTGAATACCTTAGCCGGGAATTCCTAGACTATCTTAAGGAAAATGGCATAGTCTCTCAATGGACTCCACCAGGAACACCTCAACTCAACGGGGTTTCAGAACGGAGAAATCGGACTCTATTGGATATGGTTCGATCCATGATGAGCTTCACAGACCTCCCTGATTTTCTTTGGGGACATTCATTATTAACTTCAATCTATTTACTGAATAGGGTTCCCTCTAAAACCGTTCCTACCACACCGTATGAGATATGGCACGGTAAGAAACCAAGTCTGAGTCATCTCAGAATTTGGGGTTGTCCGGCTCATGTCAAAAGACAACAAGCGGACAAGTTAGAGTTTAGGTCCTTTAGAGCTCGATTCATAGGATATCCTAAAGAGTCATTAGGATACTATTTCTACATTCCAGAAGACCACAATGTGATTGTGAGTCGACATGCCATATTTCTTGAAAAATAGTTTATTCAAGATAGTGGCATTGGAAAGCAGATTAAGCTTGATGAGAAAGTCTCACAAGCAGAACGAGCTAAGGACCAAGTTGGAACCAAATCAGGTTGAGCCAATAAGAACACTACCTCCTCCACCTCGTAGATCGGAAAGAGTTTCCCGTCCCCCTGAAAGATACTTAGGTATTATTTCAGAGGACGTAGAGGAAATGTTCCTCATAGGTAATGGTGCTCATGGTGATGATCCCAAAACCTACAACGAGGCGATATCAGATATCGACTCCGAGAAATGGCTTGAGGCAATGAAGTCAGAGAATTGACTCGATGCACTCAAACCAAGTCTGGACCTTGGTAGATCCACCAGAAGGTATAGTACCTATTGGGTGTAAATGGATCTTCAAGAGAAAGATTGGTGCAGATGGGAATGTGGAGACATTCAAGGCTAGACTGGTGGCAAAAGGTTATAGTCAACGCGAAGGCATTGACTATCAGGATACCTTTTCCCCGGTAGCTATGCTAAAATCCATCCGCACATTGCTTGCTGTTGCAGCCTATTTCGATTATGAAATATGGCAAATGGACGTGAAAACGGCATTCCTAAATGGATATCTTGAGGAAGATATCTATATGGAACAGCCGCTAGGTTTCACATCCAGTGATACTGATCACAAGGTTTGCAAGCTGCAAAGGTCCATATATGGACTTAAGCAAGCATCTCGGAGCTGGAACACTCGTTTCAATGATGTGATCAAAAAGTTTGGTTTCATCAAAAATGAAGAGGAACCATGTGTTTTCAAAAGGGTCAGTGGGAGCGCTGTTGTCTTCCTCGTATTGTACGTGGATGACATCCTCCTTATTGGGAATGATATTCCCATGTTGACATCAGTCAAGATGTGGTTGTCCAAGGAATTCTCCATGAAAGACCTAGGTGAAGCATCCTTTATTCTAGGAATTAAGGTCTATAGGGATAGACCGAATAGGATGCTAGGACTTTCACAGAAGATGTACATAGAGGAAGTACTAAAGAGGTTTAGTATGGAAAACTCTAAGAGGGGATTAATACCCTTCAGACATGGTATTCATCTTTCCAAGAAGATGTGCCCCAGCACACCTGAGGAAATAGAACGCATGAGCAAGATCCCTTATGCTTCTGCAATAGGGAGCCTCATGTATGCCATGCTATGTACACGACCTGATATAGCCCATGCTGTGAGTGTCACAAGCAGATATCAGTCAAATCCAGGTGAAGAACACTGGACTTCTGTGAAATGTATCCTTAAGTACTTGAGAAGAACTAAGGATATGATGTTGGTCTTTGGTAATGGAGAACTCCAAGTTCAGGATACACAGACTCGGACTTCATGTCCGATATAGATGATCGAAAGTCGACATCTGGAAGTCTGTTTGTGTGCAATGGTGGAGCTGTCAGCTGGAAGAGTTCCAAGCAAACTGTGATAGCAGATTCCACCATGGAAGCAGAATATATAGCTGCATCAGAGGCTGCAAAGGAAGCATTCTGGTACAAGAAGTTTGCTGCAGAAATTGGAGTAATGCCATCAGATGCCATTCCTCTTTACTGCGACAACAATGGCGCCATAGCCCTTGCTAAGGAGCCGAGGTCTCACCAGAAGTCCAAGCACATTGAGCGGCGATATCATCTCATCCGCGATTACCTTGAGAAAGGTTACGTTGAGGTCAAGAGAGTCAACTCCGCAGATAATGTGGCAGACCCACTTACAAAGCCGTTGGGCCAGCAGAAGATCGAAGCCCACCTTGAGAAGATGGGACTTAGACTTGTAGCCAATTGGCTTTAGGACAAGTGGGAGATTGTTAGATATATGTGCCCTAGAAGCCAGAATTGGCTGACACTTGTAATACACTTCTAGGGGCAAAATTATAATTTTGACTATAATTAATAAATGGGTTATTTTCTATCACACATGTGTATTTAGTGTCTGTGATACATCCTTTGAGTTAATGGTAATGATAATTCATATTTTCAAGAGTTGAAAATTTAAGACATGAATAATCATTATTAACTCATAAACAGCTCCCGACCATAGGATCATCACGAGGATGGTGATTGATCCGGAAGGTTGGTGTACGATCGCTTCTCTTTAGTAGATGAGTCTTGAGTCTACGGTGTGGAGACACCGGAGCGAGAGTACAGGTACTCGTTAGAGAACGAGGGCACTGAGCGTGACCACCTCGAGTAGTCATTAGGGAGTCTACCTTCTCGTCAATGACTGACTCGATGCTGCAGTAGTGTGTCTGGTTCTTTGACCTGAGATGCATCGGCAGTTCACCTTGAGGGTGTTATAGTTTGACTACACCATTACTCGGTCTCCTAGCCATATGGAACCCTGAGGTGTATGTTGGCTATAGCATGTTCATTGTAGGAACTGGATTGCATCAAGATGGGAATCTATCTACCTCGGTGGTAGAGGAGTAGCCCTATGATGATCATGAGAATCAAGTCCAGAAGCCCATGGCCATGGCAGAGTGAAATAATAGAAAGAGTTTCTATTTAGATTTTCACATTGGACTCGAATCGAATGATTACATCATATGACAGAGACTAGGGTTTGACGAGTTCACCTTAACCCTAATCTGATCGGGGCTCAAGATAGAAGAACTGAATCACACAGGTAGCTGCACCAAGAGGTTCGCATTCAGCTCTGATGGGTTGCCACCATATACTGCTAGGTGTCACTGGTGGATTTTGGGAGCAATTAGAATGATTTAGATGATCGATCATTCTAGCTGTTCGAATCAGAAGAGTTCTGATCCATCGAAAGGAGTTTCGATGATGTCTATGATAGAGATCATGACATATCCCATTACCATACAGAACTGAACCTAACTGGGTCACACAAACAAGGGTTTGAATCTGGTGATCATCAATTGAACTGATCTAGTTCAATTGATCTGAATGAGATTCAATTAGGTTCAAGAAAATCGTGCTAGCACTCGATTGAACCTAACGTTCTTCTTTTACTATCATAAATAAGTTGTCCTGACTGAGCCAAAGGAGTTTGTGCTCAATCAGAGGCCTTCATATGGTCTGACTGGAGGTTGTCCAAGTCAGAATAGGTTGTCTTATTTGTAAGACATTACCTGCCATTTTTGGTCACCTGCCATTTCTTGTTCTTTGACTTTGGTCAAAAGTCTACCTTTGACTGGTCAAACGTTGACCATTGACCCTTTGACTTTTGACCACATGTCATGCACCTATTGGAGAGCTGGTGGGGGCTTGTCCCCCTGCCAGAACCTGGCAAGGAGAAGGGCGCACGCCAAGGGTGGCGTGAGCCCAAGTAGGAGGCGCCTAGGAGTCCTTGTTGGACAAGGACTCCACCTCCCTTTTGGATTCCAATCAGAGTTCTACTAAGAATCCAGTTTGACTGGTCTTAGGCGCCCTCTAAGGAGGAATCCAGGGGTCTCTATTCCAACCAATCAGATTTAGATCTGATTTCACAAAGGGTTGTGATTGGTTGAGAGGAAGAGGAGTTGGATCACAAGAGGTCTATAAATAAGACCCTGCGCCCAACCCTAATTCTAAGTGAAAGTGAATTCAATAGAGATTTCCCACGTCCAAGGCTGCCTCTCCCCTCCTTCTCCATGCCATACTCTCTTCTCCCCTTGCTCTCCACGTCCAAAAGTGTTTTGGACTTAGTTTGGTGCGATTCAGATCAAGGAAAGGCGATCAAAAGCAAGAAGGCTGCGCTGCTGCAAAAGGACGACTGCAGATCTTCAAAAGAGTTTTGAAGATCCTCCAGATCAGATCCAGATCTGATTTTTGGAGGTGTGATAGAGAAGAAGAGGTTCTCCAGATCCAACCCGAGTGGATACCGGTAGAGGCCAGGCGCTTGCGTGGCTAAGATCTAGAACCTTCCGCTGCAATCAGGATCATCTACAGGATAATAGGATTACCCAAATCAGGTAAATTGAATTTGATTTAATTTATCTTGTTTTATTTTATTTTATTAAAATAATAAGAATCAGATCTGAAACATATCAAGATCTGATTGAGATCAAGAGAAAATTTTTGAAATATATCTCTTGATCTAATCAGATCTGGACGAACCTGGACCGGGAAATCAGGATTTCCCTTCACCTCAACAGCAACTGTGATCTTTTTTTTGTCTCTCCTTTTCATTCAGACAGTGAGCAGGGCTATTACAACATGGCAGCAAGCCTATGTCTCTTTCCTTCCTCACATGATGTTTTAAATGGAGTAGAAGGGTGCCAAAATGTAGGCAGCAACCCTTCTGCATCCTTTATAAGAAACACAATCTTGTTTCTTAATAAGGAACAAATGCTGATGCTACAATGAAAAAGTTTCAGAACAAACTAATGAGGAAACTAAAAATATTCACCTTCTATAGCTTGCTTTCCTCAATTCGGTCTGTTTAATCCTTCTGATCATCAGCAAACCTGACCAAAAAATAGAAGAAAAATCAATCAAAACCAAAAAAAAAAATAAACAAACAGATCCTCACCTTCTCTACTCAGTCATCCTCGATGTTTAAATTGGCCTCTAAACCTTCCCACATATATATAGCCTTCAGCATGAAAATGGGAGATATGACAATTTATGCTTGCCATCAATATCTTCTGATTTTTTTTGCCCAAAAATTTTTTCCCTCTAATTAAAGCCTCTACAATTTTTTTCTTAACTCTCAATAACCTAATAAAAAGCTAAGGCATACCGATGTTATATCTTTTTAAAATCCATGTACCCTTTCTTTTTTTTTTACTATGATAGGTTGGCTATGGATCTAGTTTAAGCATATGTATGAAGGAAGAGATGCAAAGACCTGCTCTCTCTCTCTCTCTCAATAATATAGGATCGTACGTTCTCCTCTCCTGCCGGGTTTCTATTTGACCTCACTGCTTTCTTTCCTCCCTCCCTCCTGACTTCTCCACCGAATCCTTTGTCAAGCTCAACACACAAAACACACCACAAAAAGGGTTCAGAAGTTAGGGCGCTGACACGTGTATCCTTTAAAAGACAACATGTGGCATGCTTGGGGAGCTCGGAACTCCTCTTTCATGTATTGTATAGACTTCACTTGAGTTTTGAGAGCCTATTCATTATATACTTGTGTTACATTTTCTCTTATTTATCTTCTAGCACTAAGACTATACTTGAGCTATTTTTTTCCTTTAAAAAGTTGGTATTAGAGTTCTTATTTATAGTTATAACTATAAGGTTTAATATAGATGAAGCTTCAGTTCATAAAATGCAATTTGATAATTATAAAAATGGATGAGTTGAGAGTAATGATAATCCATTCTATTATTTATAAGTGATACATAATTTCCATTAGTAAGCCTTTTGGTCTCCTTATTGGTGCTAAAATTTCTACTAAGTAGAAAGATGGGTGCATCCCTAGCCAGATTGTGCATGTGCACAAACATGCCACTATTGTCAAAAACTAGAAAGAGGATAAAAAGACTAATAGCATGGGTCGAGCTTCAGGGGCTTTCACTGTCAAGACATCGTTTATTTGGAGCAGCAAGTAGATGATAGCCAGGAAGCTTCGAGACTTTGCTAACAACTACAAGCTAAATATAATGAAAATAAAGCAAGGTAAATAATGGTAACTGCAAGATAAAGAGAAGATAAATAAAATAATAAGTATTTGATTAGCTAAAAGATCTTTTTTTTTTTAGTTATATTTTAATATTTATACATCACATCACAAACACTCAGATAACAATCTACTCCTAGTGCTGATAACCACTTAGACTTGGTCTCTACTTGTCTGACAATTCAATGGCCGGAGCCTATAGCTCTCCACTATATAGATTTTGATAACTATCATGCTCCATACCTTATCACAATCTCTACTAGGCTGATAGGGGTAATCCCCATGGGCCACCATATTTGATCGATCTCAAGCTTGATATAGTTAATCTTCACTTGGTTTGTCTCCATCAACTAAGCGGCCTATCCTAGTTGACACCTTTTTTGTTTGGCCCATGAGGTGTTATACAGCTCTCCTATTGAGCCACCCCTCAGCTTATTTGAGGATATTAGGGCTTTTAAGCTATTATCTCTCTATTAATTTTAGGTACTTAGTTCGAGATCCCTTCATCATTTCTTCAGGAAAACAATGATATCTCTATTTAGGAAAATAATGATATCTTAGACGTCCTAGCCTATTCCAAGTTTCCTCCATAGTCAATCAATCTCTGATTCATCTTTCCTTGTATTTTTTATCACCATCAACCATACTCTTCATCTAAATCATGGGATGATCAGCCATAGTATGCCAGATCTAGGAATTTTTCTCAATCTCAAATCCACTAGTGAAGTACTTAATGCTAATACTCTAGCCAAAGTTTCCAACAATAACTTTGGCCAAGTGTTATAATGCTTATGGGGTAATACTTTCTACATCACCTGCGGTGTAGAAATTCAGACGTGGAGCGCACCACCTATTCTCATTGGTCCACCTGACGCTTTCATGATGTGATGTGATATATATCATTTTTCATCCAGATAGGCATCTGAAGGCTAAAAAAAATGAAAGTGGAGTGCTGTTCGATTACTAAATGCATTTAATGCACATTATATTCTGCTTTTTGACTATAATATGACGAAAATACTTTTTTCCACTAAGATGGAATATTTTTACTATTTGGCAATTAGGCTAAATATTTCAAATGCTACTCTTCTTTCTCTTTTTTCTTATTTTATTGAGCTTCTGCTTAAGTATCTGAGTGTCCAAGATTTAGTTTGCAGCGAGAAGAATGCATTCGAGTTTGTTGGCTAGCATCCAGATAATATTATCCATCCAAGCAACATATTTCATTCATTAGGTAAAATATCATCTATAGATTCATTATAATATCTGTAGGTAAAATACCTCCTAAATATATTTTTTAATATTTTTATGATATTTTTATATCAAAATATGATATCCTATAGGTAAAATATTTCTCAGATATATCTTTCAGTATTTGTATGATATCTAATATCAAAATTATGATATTTAAAATTAAAATTATGATATCTAATGTCAAAATTATAATATTTAAAGTCAAAATTATGACATCCTGTATGTAAAACATCTTTTAAAGATAGTTTTAATAATATTACAATATACTAGATTATAACTATAATATTATATATTAATATTATAATATATTATAGATAAAATATATTTTAAACATATATTTTAATATTTTTATAGTATTTTTTATGTCAAAAATATGACATCCTGTAGGTAAAACATCTCTCAAATATATCTTTTAGCATTTTTATGATATCTAATATCAAAATTATAATATTTAAAGTTAAAATTATAATATTTAAAGTTAAAATTATGATATCCTATATGTAAAATATCTTTAGAAGGTAGTTTTGACAATACTATAATATTTTAAATCATAACTATGATATTATATGTTAATATTATGATATCTTATAGGTAAAATATCTTTTAAATATATTTTTTGATATTTTTATAGTATTTTTATATTAAAAATATGATATTTTATAGGTAAAATACTTCTCAAATATATCTTTTAGTATTTTTATGATATCTAATATCAAAATTATGATATTTAAAATTAAAATTATGATATCCTGCATATAAAACATCTTTTGAAGATAGTTTTGATAATATTATAACATATTAGATTATAACTATGATATTATATATTAATATTATGATATTTTATAAGTAAAATACCTTTTAAATATATTTTTTGATATTTTTATAGCATTCTAATATTAAAAGTATGGCATCCTATTGGTAAAATATCTCTCAAAAATATTTTTTAGCATTTTTATGATATTTAATATAAAAATTATGATATTTAAAATTAAAATTATGATATTTAAAGTTAAAATTATGATATCTTATACGTAAAATATCTTTTGAAGATAGTTTTGATATTATTATAACGTACTAGATCACAACTATGATATTATATGTTAATATTATGACATCTTCTAAGTAAAATATCTCTCAAATATATTTTTTAATATTTTTATAATATTTTTATATCAAAAATATGGTATTCTATAGGTAAGATATCTTTCAAATATATATTTTATTATTTTTATAATATCTAATATCAAAATTATGATATTTAAAGTCAAAATTATGATATCCTATATATAAAATATTTTTTAAAAATATTTTTGATAATACTATAATATATTAGATCATAACTATGATATTATATGTTAATATTATGATATCTCATAGATAAAATACTTTTTAAATATATTTTTTAATATTTTTATAGCATTTCTATATCAAAAATATGGTATCTTATAGATAAAATATTTACTTTATATTTTCTATATGTATTTTTTGACTTCAAATATTATGACATTATAGGTTAATATTATAACATATTGTAGATATGATATCTTAAAATAGTTACTTTATATTTTTTATATATATTTTTTGATTTCAAATAATCTTCTGTACATCTTCTATAGAGATTTTTTCAAATGATTAGTTGGATGAGGCTTCGTGAGGTGGTTGTCTTGAGAATCCATGATCTTTTAATGCACCACATACAGACAATAATTTATGGTAAGAAGAGAAGTGCAGGAGGAACAAGAAAGGAGATTGTCAAGTATGAAATATTATAAATTTCTTATTACTTATTATAATTTATAAATCAAATATTTTAATTTTATCAAAATATAAAATATATTATAATAGATGTTTGAAAAAAATATTATTTTAATAAAATATCATCATATTTTTTTATAAATATTACATTCAATGATATTTTTATTTCAAGATATCATAATTTTGATTCTTAATATCATAATTTTGATACAAAATATTATAATTCTGTATTCGAAGATATTTCTGATCTAGAATGTCATAATTTTAATTTTTAATATCATAATTTTGATATAGAATATCATAATTCTGCGTTCGAAGATATTTCTATTATAGGATATCATAATTTTAATTTTTAATATTATAATTTTGATATCGGATATCATAAGATGTCATAATTCTATATTTGGAGATATTTCTATTCTAGGATGTCATATTTTTGATCCTTAATATCATAATTTTAATGTACGATATTATAATTCTGCATTCAGAGATATTTTTATTTCAAGATATCATAATTTTGATCCTTAATATCATAATTTTGATACAAGATGTCATAAAATATTATAATTCTATGTTCGAAAATATTTTTATTTCAAGATATCATAATTTTGATCTTTAATATCATAATTTTGATATAGGATATCATAGAATATCATAATTCTATATTTGGAGATATTTCTATTTTAGGATATCATAATTTTGATTCTTAATATCATAATTTTAATGTAAGATGTTATAATTCTGCATTCAAAAATATTTTTATTTCAAGATATCATAATTTTGACTCTTAATATTATAATTTTAATATAAGATATAATAATTCTACATTCAAGATATTTTTATTTTAGGATATCATAATTTTAATTTTTAATATCATAATTTTGATGTAGGATATCACAAGATGTCATAATTCTATGTTTGGAGAATGTTACTATTTCAGGATATCATAATTTTTATCCTTAATATCATAATTTTGATCTTAAGAGTTAAAATTATAATATTTTAAAATAGAAACATCTACGAATGCAGAATTATATTATCTTATATCAAAATTATGATATTAAGGATAGAAATTATGACATCCTGAAGCAAAAATATTTTCAAATGTAGAATTATGACATCCTATGATATTCTATATCAAAATTATGATATTAAGGATCAAAATTATAATATCCTAAAATAGAAATATCTCCAACATAGAATTATGACATAATATGTCAAGATTATGACATTAAGGATCATAATTATGACATCCTGGAATAAAAATATCTCCGAATGTAGAATTATGATATGCTATATTAAAATTATGATATTAAGGATCAAAATTATGACATTCTAGAATAAAAATATCTCCAAATACAGAATTATGATATCCTGTATCAAAATTATGATATTAAGGATCAAAATTATGACATCCTGAAATAGAAACATCTCTGAATATAGAATTATGATATTCTATGATATCCTGTATCAAAATTATAATATTAAGGGTTAAAATTATGACTTCTATGATAGAAACATTTTCGAACACAGAATTATGATTTGATATTTTAAGAATATGATATTAAAGATCAAAAATATAACATCCTAGAATAAAAATATCTTTGAATGCAGAATTATGATATCCTGTATTAAAATTATGACATTAATGATCAAAATTATGATATCCTAGAATAGAAACATCATCGAATATAGAATTATGACCTTCTTTAATATCTTGTATTAAAATTATGACATTAAGAATTAAAATTATGACATCCTAGAATAAAAACATCTTCGTACGTAGAATTATAACATCCTATGACATTCTGTGTTAAAATTATGATATTAAGAATCAAAATTATGACATCTTAGAATAGAAACATCCTTGAACATAGAATTATGATGTCCTATGATATTCTATATCAAAATTATGACATTAATAATTAAAATTATAATATCCTAAAATAAAAATATTTTTGAATGTAGAATTATGATATTTTGTATTAAAATTATGACATTCTAGAATAAAAATATCCCTAAACGCAGAATTATGACATCCTATAATATTCTGTATCAAAATTATGGTATTAAGGGTCAAAATTCTGACATCTAGAATAGAAACATCCTCGAACATAGAATTATGACATCCTATGATGTTCTGTATCAAAATTATGATATTAAAGATCAAAATTATGACATCATGAAATAAAAATATCTTCGAACGTAGAATTATGATATTTTGTATCAAAATTATGATATTAAGAGTCAAAATTATGATATTCTAGAATAGAAACATCTCCGAATACAGAATTATGACATTCTATGTTAAAATTATGACATTAAGAATCAAAATTATGACATCCTAAAATAAAAATATCCTTGAATGTAATATTTACAAAAAATTAAGATTATATTTTATTAAAGTAACAGTTCTTTCAAACATCTACTATAATATATTTGATATTTTGATGAAATTAAAATATTTAATTTATAAATTATAATAAATAATAAAAAATTTATAATATTTCATCCTTAATAATCTTCTCCCTCATTCTTCCTGCACTTCTCTTCTTACCATAAATTATTATTCATATATGGTGTACTAAAAGAACATGGATTCTTAAGACAACTGTTGGGGATAAACCCACTCCTGTCGAAGTTCGGCTAGATGCTTGATCTTGGAAGGATCCCCCCCGGCAGCAACCTCCATGGTTAAACCTCGAGCCTCCTCCAGCAGTTGAACCCTCCCAAACTTCTTCTTCAGTCAGACTCCTTCAACAGTCAGACTCCTCCCGAACTTCTCCTTTAGCCAGACTCCTCCAACAATCGGACTCCTTCCGAACTTCTCCTTCAGCTAGTCTCCTCCAATAGTTGAACTCCTTTCGGGCTTCTCCTTCAGTCGAACTCTTCCAATGATCGAATTCCTTCTAGACTTTTCCTTCAATTGGACTCCTCCAGCAGTTGAACTTCTCCCAAACTTCTGCTTCAGCCAGACTCCTCCCCTAGCCAAACTCCTCCAATAGTCAAATCCCTATCAAACTTTTTCTTTAGCCAGACTCCTCCAATAATTGAACTCCTTCTAGATTTTTTCTTCAGACGGACTTCTCCAAATAGGTAAACTTTCTTTGAACTCCATCCAACAACCCCAGAGGACCTCAATACTCATTCTCGATATGGCCAAAAGAACCATTAATCTCTCCTATCCGAGCTTCAACTGTTGGACCCCTACGAGCTCGCACATCACAACAACAGACACTAACCCCTATAACAAACTCCACGTAGCCCTGAACAGTCCACTATCGAATGGTTACGACTGTCAGTATCAGTTTATTATAGGCTCCATCCATATAAGAGACCCTCCAGATATGCTTTGAAAAAAAAGGAGGAAAAGCTCTCTTTCTCTTCCTCAAAACTCTACTAGAATCTCTCTAGGTATTCCATTTCTGTTGGCCAAAAGAGCTAACTTGATCGTCGGAGGGTCTTGCCGAAGCCACCACCCTAGACTCCGGACAAGACTTATTTTGCAGGTCTCGATGGTGATCTCGTCCTCTCCAAATCCAGCTTTGACTCTAACGATGGTCAGATTTTGCGTCAATAGGATTAACGCTAGAAGGAAGGCCTCAAGCTATTGAGGTTCCTTTATTCTTGAAGGAATACATGGTGGAGATCCCTCTTCATCCTAGCCAAAGTCCTACTTTTCCTCTCGATCTCTCGAGGATGCCCCTCAGAAAGGCTTTAACCCGATGGTCAACCACCTCCGTGGCTAGATCTCATCCAGATCTTTCCATCCCTATTTCATCTCCTGCGTCTTAAGCTCCACCGCCTGCGATGGTGGATACGGTGCAGTTCGACCTACTGGTCCAGCAGGTTCATGGTCTCACTGAAGCAGTGTAGGCCATGCGGCAGCAATAGCCATCTCTGACGCCATCTCGATCGGAGTAGATTTCTTAGGAGCTAGAGAACCCAGTCTAGGGGCGGCCGACTTGGGTCAGTCGACCGACAACTCCTAGAAAAGGGAAGTAGAGGGTAAAGAGCCCTTGCTCGGACCATGACTCGACCTCGAGGGGAGCTTTGCCTCCATTCCATCAGAAAATCTTGAAGATCAATGATCGTGAAGATCTTCTGAATTAAAGGCTTCAAAAAATTAGCCGACGAATCGAAGAACTCTATTATGCTCCCTCCTTCCACGGTAATGATATTTGCACTGACCCTCCTTTTTCTTAGAAGATTATGTAGGAACCAATCCTACTAAATTTCAAGCTTCCTCAGTTTGAGAGTTACGATGGAACCATCAATCCGATTGACCACCTAGAGGCCTTCTGAATAATGATGCTGCTCCATAGTGCATTGGACGCCATTTTGTGTTGAGCTTTTCCATCCACCCTCAAGGGAGCTATCAGAAATTGGTATTCGGTCCTTCAGTCAAGTACCATCTTTTTCTTTGATCAAATGAGCCATCAGTTTATGACTCATTTCATTAGCAACCGACGTCCCCATCGAGGTTTGGATTTTCTGATGAATATCAAGTAGAAGGAGAAGAAATCTATCCGAGCTTATGTCATTCGATTTAATGCTGCTGCATTGAAGATCCAAAATCTGGATCAGTCTGTTACAATGGCCGCACTCAAGAACGACCTTTAGAAGAATGACTTACTGCTCTTCCTGAAAAAGAAGTACCCTAGAGATTTTACCGATATGTTGGCTCGGGCTGAAGGTTATGCCCAAGCTGAGGAGGCCTTTAAGGCTAGGGATAATAAAGCCACCTAGGGGCAATAGGTGGGCAAACTGAATGTGCCCACGGTTGAAGAGAAATCGAGCAAAGTTTGGGAATGCTCCCAAACTTCTCCGGAGCGTAAGCGGGCTCGAACTCCTACCCGGGCCCAGAGGCGAAGAAGCCCGGATAGAAGGATGCGATGGAGCTCTTTCTTCAGAAGATTTCACAACTACTCTCCTCTCAATGCTCCAAAAATTCAAGTACTGATGGAGATCATGGAGCAATTGCTGAGATCGAAAAGGATGCGCACTCATCCCGGCAAGCACAATCCTAGCAAGTTCTGCCTCTACCATCATGATCATGATCATGATACAAAAGAGTGCATCCAGCTCCAAGATGAGATCGAGGAGCTCATCAGGCACAGTAGGCTTGGTCGGTTCCTACGACGTCGGTCGAAAGGATGGAAGGATCGGTCGAGAGCATCCTCACCACTAGAACCACCGATGGGTGAGAAGCAGCGAGAAGATCGGCCTCCGATTGCCATCATTAACACCATCTCTAAGGGACTTCGAAGTGGGGAGGCTAGCGGATCAATAGAGCTTGAGAAGAGATGGAGGACTGAGGAGTCCATCACTTTCACCAATGAGGATGTCCGAGGAGTTCAGTTCCCGCACAATGATGCTGTTGTAGTCTCTTTAAATATTGCTGATTATGATGTACGTCGCATTTTGGTAGATAATGAAAGTTCTACTGATATTTTGTATTATGATGCTTTCTTTAAAATGTCCATATCCGATAATTGCCTAGGACCCATGAGCTCCCCGTTGGTCGGCTTCACTAGCGACACTGAACTAGTGGAGGGAATGATAACTCTAGCCATGACTGTAGGGCAATATCCAAAGTAGGCTAAGGCATGGGTCGACTTTTTGGTGGTAAAAGCCCCCTCCACTTACAATGCAATCCTTAGTCGACCTGGTCTGAATGCACTACGAGCCATGGTGTCGATCTATTATCTGAAGATAAAATTCTCAACAAATAATGAAATAGGTAAAATTAGAGACGATCAAGCATTAGCTCGGTACTGCTACTCCATCGCCTTATAAAATAACACTAGACTTGACCCCTGTCCAGTTGACAGGCTTGATATCCATGATGACCTTACCGAAGAATGGGGCGAGCCCATAGAAGATCTTGTGACTGTCCTCCTGAATGATGGGAACATGGAGCATACGGTGTAAATTGGCTCCAATCTAGAAGATAAAGTTCGAAAGCAGCTCATCGCCTTTTTATGAAGGAATGCCAATGTCTTCGCCTAGATTTCGATGGATATGCCTGGGATTGACATCGAGATTATGAAACATCGGCTGACCGTTGATCCCAAGCATCGATCAGTGAAAGAAAGAGTTTGGGGCCATGCACCAGAAGGCAGAAGGCAATAATAAAAGAAGTCGACAAGCTTCTTAACACTAGATTTATTCGAGAAGTCAGCTATCCGACTTGGGTCTCTAACATGGTCCTGGTCAAGAAGACCAACGATAAGTGGAGGATGTGCATCGACTTTAAGAAGCTGAACAAGGTCTGCCCAAAAGATAGCTATCCTTCGTCTAGAATTGACCAACTGATGGATGCAACTTCAGGCTATGAGCTCCTCACCTTCATGGATGCCTTCTCTGACTACAACCAAATTCAGATGACACCGGAGGATGAGGAGAAGACTGCTTTTATTACTAATTGTTGACGTAGAAATTGATCATCGCCGGAGTCCGTCGGAGTTGACGTCGATGAGGTCGCCGCCGGGGACCTGCAAAACAAAGTCTGGCTTGGAGCTGATGGGGAGTGGCTCCGGCAAGACCCTCCGACGCTCAAGTCAGTTCCCATCAATAGAAATGGAATGCTCGGTAGAGTATAGAGGAAGAGAAAAGGGTTTTCAGAACCTGGCCTAAGGGTATCCGGAGGGTCCTTTTTATAGAGGGAGCTTGTTGTAACCGCCTTGATTAATGAGCGTCGTAACTATCCTGATTAATGTCGGCCGTTATTGCTGATCGTTATTGCCGATAGTTATTGTTGATAAATGCCGATCATTATTGCCGATCGTTATCGTCGTGTAACCATAGCAAGATCGCCTGCAGTAATCCATCATAAGGAGTTCGGCCATTGAGAAGCTCGTCCACTGAAGAAGTCTGTAGGGAGCCCGACTTCCTTAGAAGCTCGATCGTTGGAGAAATTCGTGTGGAGTCTGACTTCTGTATAAGCCCGATCGCTAGAGGGTTCCGTAAGGAGTCCGGCTTCCTTAGAACCTCGGCCCGAGAGGAAGCTTTGGGGGGAGTTCGGCTCCTGCAGGCGCCTGGCCATAACGATGCGGAGACAGTTCAGCTTTTGCAGGAGTCTGACTGAAGCTCGGCGATTGAGTAATCAAAAGTAGTTCAACAGCTAAGTAGTTTGGCCCGCTGTCGACTGCTGAGGAGTTCGAGCGTTGGTTGTCCGAAGGAGCTTGACCAACTGAAAGAATCGTTGCCTGAGGAGTTCGGCCGTTGGGAGTATGAAGCTCGGCCGCTTGAGAGTTCGGTCGATTGAAGGACTTCGACTGAGGTCCGACCACTGAGAAGTTTGGCCGGATGTAGGAGTTCGGCTAACACGCATCCGCTGAGGCTCTTCCATGGCTATTGACCGCATCAGGCTGGGCGCCGAACTTGACTTTGGCAGGAGTGGGATTTATCCCCAACACTAGCCCCCCCCACTCCCGAGTTCGAAACTCAAAGGAAGGGAGTGCAGACAAGGCGACTGCCGAAGTTTTCTTTTGAGCTTCGTATCGGTCTATGTCGAAGTTCGAGGGAGATTTCATCTCTGGCTAAAGTCGATGCTGAAGTTGAGGCTCCCTAGCCGAGGTTGATTCGGTCAAAAATCCTACCTCTCATCGAGGTCGAAGTCGGCACTTTTCAGCCGAGGTCAGCCTAGTCGCTCGGGGGAGACCTTATTTAATCGAGGTTGATAGGATCGCTCGGAGGAGATCTTATCTCCTCTGGCTGAGGTTGATGCGGGTGCTCGCGTTAGGATGAGGTCTTCCTCCTGTTCCTAACGGGCTGTGGGGGCACATGTGGACCGTCGTCCGAGCCTCTCCCCCCATCTCGTCTAAGGTGAACGAGGCCTTCGACTTTGCTCGCGTTAGGACGAGGTCTTCCTCCTATTCCTAACGGGCTGTGGGGGCACATGTGGACCGTCGTCCGAGCCTCTCCCCCCATCTCGTCTAAGGTGAACGAGGCCTTCGACTTGCTCGCTTAGGATGAGGTCTTCCTCCTGTTCCTAACGGGCTGTGGGGGCACATGCGGACCGTCGTCCGAGCCTCTCCCCCCATCTCGTCTAAGGTGAACGAGGCCTTCAACTTTGCTCGTTAGGATGAGGTCTTCCTTCTATTCCTAACGAGCTGTGGGGGCACATGCAGACCGTCGTCCGAGCCTCTCCCCCCGTCTCATCTAAGATGAACGAGGCCTTCGACTTTGCTCGCGTTAGGACGAGGTCTTCCTCCTGTTCCTAACGGGCTGTGGGGGCACATGCGGACCGTCATCCGAGCCTCTCCCCCCATCTTGTCTAAGGTGAACGAGGCCTTCGACTTTGCTTGCGTTAGGATGAGGTTTTCCTCATGTTCCTAACGCGGCGACTATTGGCTGCTCCTTCGCTGAGAATTCGAGTTAGAGTAGCGGGGCGTAGTTGCGGAACCTTTCGGGAGGAGAGCTTCTTCGCGCCCTTCTGTCGGGGCTTCCTTGGTGTCAGGGAGTCCTCGCTTGTCCTGGGGCGGTCGTGAGCGCAACCGAACTTCATCTCACCTCCTGTGAAATACCGAACTTCATTTTGTGGGAGAACTTTGTTCCGTCCTTGTTTGCACCGAACTTCACTTGATGGTGAGCTTCGAAGGAAAGTTCGGCCTCACTTGCGCCGAACTTCATTCCAATGATGAGCTTCTGAGGAAAGTTCGGCCTTGCTTATGCCGAACTTTATTCCGATGAGGAGCTGCGGAGTTCGGCCTCACTTACGCTGAACTTCATTCCGTGGGAGAACTCTCTTTTTTTTTTTTGTGCCATCTCGTAATCCTTGTGCCAAAAATCAAAAGCGCAGAGCAAAAGAATTTTTGAAGGAAATTTATTTGTGATACATCCTCAGATTTTCTGAGTTCCATGGCCGGGGAAGCATTATCCCTCCGAGTTCCTTCAGGCGATAGGTTCTGGGTCGGATAACTTCCGTCACCTCATACGGACCTTCCCAATTTGGAGCGAGCTTCCCTTGACTCTGAGGCTGAGTGACAGCGGCTCATCGGAGCACTAGGTCCCCCACTCTGAACGTCTTACTTTTAACCCTGGAGTTGTAGTACCGAGCCACCTTCTATTTATAGGCTGACATCCGGATGCGGGCTTCCTCCCTTTTTTCTTCCAGAAGGTCGAGGTTGACTCTGAGGTCTTGGGGATTGTGCTGCTCATTGAAGCCCACAACTCGTGCAGAAGGGAGCTTAAGTTCAACCGGGATAACTGCCTCAGTGCCGAAGCCCAAAGCGAAGGGTGTTTCTAATTGGCACCCTCTGAGTAGTTTGATATGCCCAGAGGACATGGTAGAGTTCGTCTAACCAGGCCTCTTTTGCCTTATCGAGTCTCGCTTTGATTCCTTATAGCAAGGTCCGGTTGGTTATCTCAGCTTCCCCATTAGCCTGCGGATGAGCCACAGAAGTGAAGCGCTGGGAGATGTTTAATCCTTCATAGAACTCGGCGAACCTAGCTCCAGCAAACTGTCGCCCATTGTCGGTTATGAGGGTACGGGGCAGGCCGAACCGGCAAACTAGTGACTTTCAAATAAAGTCCTGTACCTTGGCCTCGGTAATTTTCATGAGTGGTTCAGCTTCGACCCACTTGGTGAAGTAGTCAATTGTGACCAAGAGAAACTTCCGCTGTCCCGACGCTGTTGGGAAGGGGCCGAGTATGTCCATTCTCCATTGCGCAAACGGCCAGGATGAATTGAGCGGAGTGAGTTCGGATGCCAGCCTTCTCTGCACACTAGCATTTTTCTGGCAGCGGTCGCACCTCTTTACGTATTCCATAGAATCGTGAAATAAGGTCGGCCAGTAATACCCTTGCCGAAGTAGCTTTTGCGACAAAGACCTTGCTCCTATATGGCTTCTGCAAAGACCTTCGTGCACATCCCATAGTGCGAGGTTGGCCTCTGAAGGCCGAAGGCATCTCAACAAGGGAAGTGAGTACGACCTTTTATATAGCTTGCCTTCGTATAAGACATAGCGGGAAGCCTGATTTCTGAGCTTCCGAGCTTCTTTTCGATCGTGAGGAAGAACCCCTCTTTAAGGTAGGCGACCAATGGTCGATCCAGCTGGGCTCGATTCTGTTTGTAAGATATCCTGAGGTTCCCCGTGGTCGGATACTTCAAGTTTCCAAAAAACTTCTTTGGATAGTTCGTCGGAGTCGAAGTGGCCAGTTTTGGAGAAAAAATTGCTCTCCGCATTTTCTGTCCTTGGGATGTGCCGAATACCAAAACTGCCGAAGGTCGGGGTCAAACTCTTCACCATCCCGAGGTATCTCGTCATGTTTTCCTCTCGCGCTTCGAAGTTGCCATCAACTTGGCCGACCACTAGTTGGGAATCACTATAGACTCAAAGTTGATCTACTTTTAGCTCCTTCGCTATCTTTAATCCAGCAATCAATGCTTCATATTTGGCTTCATTGTTGGTAACAGGAAACTCGAAGTGCAGCGCATACTCAGCGACGACTCCCTCGGGGCTGACCAAGACTAGCCCTGCACCAGCTCCAGCGGAGTTGGATGAGCTGTCTACGTGCAGAGCCCAGGAGCCTTCAGAGAGGTTGGCGCTTTCCTTGGGGAAATTCGGCTGTGATGGTTCGACTTCGTCAAAGCTCGATCTTGCCTTTGTGTCTATTTTGCTTGATTCAAGCTCGGCTTCGTCTGGAATGATGCATTCCAGTACAAAATCCGCCAATATCTGGGCCCTGATTGATGGTCTGGGTCGGTAGTTGATGTCGAATTTCGTGAGCTCGATTGCCCATTTGGCGATTCTTTCGGAAACGTCTGCTCAGTGAAGAACTGCTTTTATTGGTTGGTCCGTGAGGACCGTTATGGTGTGCTCCTGAAAGTAAGGTCGGAGCCTCCTGACAGCAATTACGAGACAGTAAGCAATTTTTCTATCTAGAGTATCTGGTCTCTGTGTCCCTTAGGACTCGGCTCATGTAGTAGATCGACCGTTGCGTCTTTGCTTCTTCCTTAACGAGGATCGCTGCCAGGGCCACCGAGGAGACAGCTAGATATAGGTACAATTTTTTCCCCAGGTTCAGGTTTTGCAACAGCGGGGTGCACCGAGGTAGTTTTTGAGCTCCTCAATGCTAGTTAACACTCCACCGTCCAGCTGAAGTCCTTTGGTCGCCTAAGAATCTCGAAGA
>QRFJ01001799.1:96080-198580 GCA_006176705.1 Cocos nucifera | reverse complement strand
AGGACGAGAAATGACAGGTGACCAAAAATGATAAGTAATGTCTTACAAAATAAGATAATCTTTTCTAACTTGGACAAGCTCTATTCAGACAAAGTGAAGATCTTTGATCGAGCACAAACTCTTTTGGCTCAGTCAGGATGACTATTTATGATAGTAAAAGAAGAACATTAGGTTCAATCGAGTGCTAGCACGATTTTCTTGAACCTAATTGAATCTCATTCAGATCAATTGAACTGGATCAGTTCAATTGATGATCACCAGATTCAAACCCTTGTTTGTGTGACTCCAGTTAGGTTCAGTTCTGTATGGTAATGGGATATGTCATGATCTCTATCATCGACATCATCAAAACTTCCTTTCGATGGATCAGAACTCTTCTGATTCGAACAGCTAGAATGATCGATCATCTAAATCATTCTAATTGCTCCCAAAATCCACCAGTGACACCTAGCAGTATATGGTGGCAACCCATCAGAGCTGAATGCGAACCTCTTGGTGCAGCTACTTGTGTGATTAAGTTCTTCTATCTTGAGCTCCGATCAGATTAGGGTTAAGGTGAACTCGTCAAACCCTAGTCTCTGTCATATGATGTAATCATTCGATTTCAAGTCCAATGTGAAAATCTAAATAGAAACTCTTTCTATTATTTCACTCTACCATGGCCATGGGCTTCAGGACTTGATTCTCATGATCATCATAGGGCTGCTCCTCTACCACCGAGGTAGATAGATTCCATCTTGATGCTATCCAGTTCCTATAATGAACATGCTATAGCCAACATACACCTCAGGATTTTGAATGGCTAGAAGATCCGAGTAATGGTGTAGTCAAACTATAACACCCTCAAGGTGAACTGTCGATGCATCTCAGGTCAAAGAACCAGACACACTACTGCAGCATCGAGTCAGTCATTGACGAGAAGGTAGACTCCCTAATGACTACTCGAGATGGTCACGCTCAGTGCCCTCGTTCTCTAACGAGTATCTGTACTCTCACTTCGGTGTCTCCACACCGTAGACTCAAGACTCATCTACTAAAGAGAAGCGATTGTACACCAACCTTCTGAATCAATCACCATCCTCGTGATGATCCTATGGTCGGGAGCATTTTATGAGTTAATAATGATTATTCATGTCTTAAATTTTCAACTCTTGAAAATATGAATTGTCATTATCATTAACTCAAAGGATGTATCACAGACACTAAATACACTTATGTGATAGAAAATAACCCTTTTATTGATATTAGTCAAAATTATAATTTTACCCCTAGAAGTGTATTACAAGTGTCAGCTAATTCTGGCTTCTAGGGCACATATATCTAACATCCGATTCTAACCAGCTCCTCCAGAGTGCTAGCTTCTCGGAGGAACCTTCAATGACTGATGTTGATTAATCTCAATCGATCTTCTTCTTCCAATCATTGGGATGCTCCAAATGACTAGGAAGAATTCTAGAGAGGATGAGGAAGATCTCTAGAAAATATGGTAGAGTTGTGATACTCACAGCTCTCAATCTCAATTTTCAAACCCTAGGATGAAACCCTAGGACAGCACACATCCAAAACCCTGGCGCCCTCTTTCTCTTGATTTTTCTCTCAAAAATATTCAAACCACATGCTAAAAGACCAGTGGTTAACTCTAAGAAGGACTTTTTTCTACTCCATGCATGCCCCCTCTCATTCCCTTTAAATTTACGACAAACCAAGGGAGAAACCAAGTGAAGGGCATGTGAATGGATGAGGAATTTCAAACCCATAATCAAATGCCAACCACCTCATTCTTATCCATTAAGGGCATGAATAAGAAGGTGTGAGGACCTCTGGGCACAAAAAAACCAATGAGAATTTTGAATTCTTATGGTGAAAGGAGAGGGCGGTGATCAAAGGCTCAAAGTCTAAGGAGAGTCCAATCCAATTGGACTTTATTTCTTATTCAATTAGGTCTCCAACCAAACCAATTTGGTTATATCCAATTAGACCAGAATAAATCTAATCAAATTAGGCTTAAACCATTTTAATTAAATTTTAATTATATTAAAAATTAATTAAGCCTAAATCTTGGTCAAATCAGGAGCCAATCTTTCTTAGCGATTAGGTCATCTCATATTCTAATCAAAATCTAATTCAATTAGACTTGATCCAAAACTCATCACTCAATCAAATTGAGTTAATTAGCAATTAAATCTCTAATTAATCCTTCCATAAATATAAAATTCTAATATAGTGGGTCTCCAGGTAACAAAGTCCTATTCCAATAGAACTCTTGATCAAAGAGTCTAGAACTAGTGGGACTCTTGATCTCAGAGTTCTAGTCTAGTGAAACTCATGATTGCAGAGTCATAGACCAGTAGGACTCAGAGTTTCAATCTAATATGACTCTCGATCATAGACTAGTTCTAGTCCAATGGAACTCTTGATCAGCCATCAAATCAAGTAGGAACTTCTAATATTTGTGACCCCATATATTTGAACCTAAGTTGGTAATACGGAAATCAATTCTTATATCAATCGATGTGATCATCTAACAATAATACCCGATGTCCGGATAGGTCAAATAGTCGCAATACTATATTTAGAACCTACTAAAGTATGGTTACCATATAATTCATCCTTTTGACTTCTATGTTTAGGATGACTCATAATTAAATTGTTAATTCTAAAAAAATACATCCACAATGTGTCTTAATGAAATCAGTCCTGACTCCTCACATAGACTATCCTGGCTAAGATTATGCTAAATTAAAATACAATGCAACACATCTTCTGAAACTAAGAGTGGTCAACCCATCTTGACTCATACATTGATTTTATAAGTACTTGACTGTGCTCAAAAATCTTTCATCACTGAATTAAAAATTTAGATAGTCCAGTACTAAAGCACAGTAAGTTGCTTATAAGTCACCATAGTGATCTCAGGTCTGAGGGATACTTATATCCCTTTGAAGCAAGTTTTAATAGTAGAATGCTCTGAAGTTGATCATGTTCAGTGAAGATGTACCCCTATATCTCATCTGCATGCCACACCAATGTCTTCACACTCCTTAGTTAAGAGGACAACCAACCTATATGGCACACAATGATCTATACTTGATATAGCTATCATCCTTATAATAGCATATCATTTAATCATAAATAATTTTAAGAACTAAATGATAAATCCTTCTTTATCGATTTTAAATTAGTCTTAAGGACTTCATCACAATACAAAAGTTCTTTAGAAGATATACACAACTTACGATGAAAAAATTAAAATAAATTTTTTATTTATAAATAATTTAAATATAATTATAAAAATAGCTTAACAATCAACAAACTGATGATTGGCTTTGGAACATAATTTCCAACAAACTCTTATTTGGACTAAAGCTAATCGATACAATGTTGTATGCCCATCTTCGACTTGTGATCATCAAACTTCTTTACTGCAAGGACTTTAATGAATGGGTCAGCCAGGTTTTTCTTACCATCAATCTTCTAAAGCTCGATGTCATCTTGATCTACGATCTTTCAGACAAAATGGTAGCGATGCAGAACATGCTTCATCTATTGATATGCTTTCAATTTCTTTGCCTGAGCAATGGCTCCAGTATTATCGTAGTAGAGTAAGATTGGCCCATCTAGGAAGGATGCCACTCCAAGCTCAGTGATGAATTTTCTTAACTACATAGCTTTTTTGGTAGCATCAGATGTCGTGATGTACTCTATCTCGTAAATTGAGTCGGCTACAATATGCTACTTAAAATTTTTCTAGTAGACAACTCCACCGTTAAGGATAAACATATATTCTAACATACTTTTGATATCATCATGATTAGGTTGAAAATTGAAGTCTGTAAATCCCATAAGTTTTAAATCTGACTCACCATAAATAAGCCAACGATCTTTAATATTTTTTAAATACTTAAGAATGATTTTCACAACCTTCTAATAGTTCTCTTCTAGATCAAATTGGTATCTATTCACTACTTCTAGTGAATATGCCACATCTAGTCTTGTATATATCATGGCATATATAATAAACCCATTGCCGAGGCATATGGTATTCTACTCATATACTTTTTTTTAAGGTATTGTCGAATAATCTCTTTTTGAGAGAAAAATTTTATGACCTATCAAAAGATAATCCTTTTTGGAATTCTCCATACTGAACCACTTCAGCACAGTATCTATGTACGTGGACTGAAATAATCCAAGTAACCTCTTAGATTTATCTCTATAGATCTTCATTCCTAGGATATAGGATGCTTCTTTCAAATTCTTCATGAAGAGCTGAAATGATAGCCAAATCTTTATTCCTTGTAAAATAGGGATATCATTTCTAATTAAAAGAATATCATCCATATACAACACAAGGAATACTACTACTGAATAATTGGCCTACTTATATATGCAAGGCTCTTCTCTATTCTTAACGAAACTATACGTTTTGATCATCTTATTAAAATACATGTTCTAACTCAGAGATGTCTATTTTAATCCATAAATGGATTTCTAAAGCTTGTACACTTTAGACTCATCTATAAATGTGAGGGTTATGATAAGAGCACGATGTTATCGTTAGGATATCATATTTATTAATTTAATTCTAACTTCTTAAAATAAATTAAAAATAGGTAGAAAGCAGTAAGTCGAGTCGAATCCACAAAGAAGGCAATGTATTAGTTTTAAAATCTTTGATTTTTAGAAAACAAAAGAAAAAATTTTTTAAAAAAATTCAAAGTCAGAAAATAAAATTTTAAATTACATAAAATTAAATAATAGGAAATTAAATAGCATGAAAGTAAATTTTTGATACTAAGATCTACTATTTAGATCTTAGCATCTACTTACAATAAAATTAAATTTATAATTAAAATTAAAGAGCAAAAATTTGAAGAGCAGAAAATAAAGAACTAAAATTTAAAGAGCAAGAAAAAAAAATTTACATAATTAAAATTTAATTCAAAATTTAAATACATAAATTAAAATGATAGAAAAAAAAATTAGAAGCAGATGATCTCGATCTTGAAATGGCATTGGCAAAAAGATGGTGTAGAAAGTCTGCTCTTCCTCTCAGCACTATCTGCCTCGAAGCAGCCATCAATCCGAGCATGGCTCTATCCTACACCAAAGCTGCACTTGGATTGAAGATAATTGATTTTGAAGGCCTAAAGCTCTTTAAATAGATGTTGGAGAGGAGAAATTTTGTGATTTCAATGATGTGGGACTAAGAGAATAATGCTAGAATGCGTGTGCTGTTGAAGAGGTGGAGTTCTAATCAAGTTTGGTGCTTAAATCCTATTAAAACACTTCTAAAACCCACTGAATCATTGCTGTTGCTTCTGGGCCATTCATTTGCTTAATCAGGTGAATTTGAAGCTGTTGGATCACATCAAAATCAATGCCAAACTCCTTTCAGTTGGATGCAATATTGGCTATTCGATCATGCCACTGGAAGAGATTTGGTCATTAGATCAAGCGTTGGAGCATTTGATCATCGTCGAGAGCTTTCTCCACCATCTGATCATCGTTGGGAGTGCATGCAATCGTTGAATCGAAGTTAGGAAGAAATTGGATCATTGGAACATTGCCTGGAGCATCCGAAGCTATCCGATCACGCAACAGCCATTGTTTGGATTCGAATCAAACTAGGAAAAGACATCAACTATTGAATCTAGATCAAGAGGGAGCATAGCTGTTGGATGGTACAATTACTATGCCCATGGACCACATAAACCAAGTGCATTTGAAGACTGAACCAATCAGCGCACACCATGCCCTATGAAATTACCATTTTATCCTTGTATGCCATGATGAATTTTCTATAAATTCTTTAACGATCTTGGTCCATCACGTGGCAGCATGTGATTCGCTGCCTTCTGCTGAGCTAGTGGTCCATGCCTGGATCATGGACCAACGAATCAGCTTATACGACTAAGCCGGCTTGAGCGGTGCACCGACTAAGCTAAATATGGTGGCTTGGCCGAGCACGTCGACTTAGCTGGGCGAGCTGGGTGAGTCAATTTTTTTTTTAATTCATATCGAATCCATTTTAGCTCCATTTTACTCCAAATTTATTTTATTATGATAAAAAAAATAAGCTCTTTTTACTGATAATAATATTTTATTTTATATTTTTATTATTTTTTAATCAATTTTTTAATTAATAAAAATATTAATTTTTTAAAATTATATATAAATTAATTATTAATTTTAAAAATTAAAATAAATAAATTATTAAATTAATACTTTTATTGATGAATTTATGGTACTTATCATACCTCCCAACTTAAGTTTTGCTCGTCTTCAAGTAAAAAAGAAATTTAGTTTTTGATACCTTTTAAATTTAGAGTTTCGAATTTTATCTAAATAGTTTTCAAAATGACCATTGATATTCAGTAGAGCATAAGTGAGACATATCATTGGAATATTAATACTTATCAATATAAAAATTACGTGAAGAATATTAATTTTTTAAATTTTTTTTTAAATTATCCCTATCTTTATCTTTGAATCACCTAAACTTTCATATAGATAAGTGTATTGTTACTTTCATCCTTCATTTATTAATTTTTTTATTCATATTGTCTACTTTTTGATGCGAATATCATTACTTATTTAGGCAATAAGACTTGATTACTCGATGAAAAACTAATATATTATTATTATTATTTATATATTTTTTTAATATTATACTACTATTAAGTATCTTAATCTTTTAAGCTTTTATTTGATCCATGTAGCGAGTCTTGGATCAATGACTCCTAAACCAGTTAGCTTTAAGGTACTAGGTATGAAATACCCCTCAAACTTACTAGCTTCAATCAAACAGGCTACAAATTAAGACTAATTTTATAATAAGTTTCTTTATCCTTCCCATCTTTTGATACAAAACTTAATACTTGCTTAGGCAAAGAGGACTGGTTACTCAGTAAGAAGTACTTAAAAATTATAAATTATAAATTTTATTATTTTTTTTTATGAAAAAATGTATAGTTATCCTACATAAGCTCATAAAAAATAGACTTTTCTTTGATGCTAATAGAAAAAATTAGAATTGTTCAAAGAAAAATTATTTATATTCTAGACTTAATTCTTTATTGAATTTTCTTAATACTTGGTCCCTCAATATCTCATAAATTTTCTGATCAGTATATCAATTTTTTTAAAAAAATACTTAGTTCAACTCGATTCTTAAGCATAATCAGGTGTTTAAAAGCTAAATACTAACTTCTTTGAAGATTTTTTTTAAAAAAATAAAAATTTAAAAATTTTATTATTCTCTCTTCTAACTTAATCAACATTATCCTCAATGAAGAAGAAAAATAAAGAATGTAATAAAGAACAAGAAAGAATACACCTGACTCAATGTGTATATAGTCCAGCATGTGTCTTTGAAAATTTGGCTCTCCCATAACTTTATTCAAAATGATCTAAAAAATAAATAAACTAAAAAAATAGATATAAAAAAATTAAATATTGAGTTGCCTCCTAACAAGCGTTAAGTTTATCATCTTCAGCCAGACACAAGGTAGCTTATATATCCTATTCAAATACTGATGTTGACCCCTTGATTGATTTTGATGATTGCCAAACTTTGAGTATTTGAGTATTTAACCATGTGTTTCATAAGTGAATATAGATCTTTTCAGGTATTCAAATTGAAGAATTAATCCAAAAAAAATCTACGCAAAATCATCAAGTCAAGGGCTTCAAAGAATAAATTTTTGAGTTTCAGACTTGGAGGTGTAGATCCCAAGGCTAAAGGTGTCGACCCTAATCCTGAAATGAGGCAAAATATTTAAGTTTTCAAAGTTCAAGAAGTCCAAGTGTCGACCCTAGGAGCAAAGATGTCGACCTTAGGCTTGTAGCATGCTCAGGCACGGACTGGCACATAGAGAGAACGATCCCAGAAATGACCTCTGTGCTAAAGGATGACCCCAAGATTGATATCTGTTGCACAGAACAAAAGATAGAGAGCAAGAATCCTTCAAATTTCAATAGGTGTCAATACCTGAGAAAAAAGTATGGACACCTAAAGAAAAGGTGTCGACCCCAATATCGAGATAAGCTACAACTACTAGTTTTCTGCGATTTTTCAATAGGTCATTTTCTACTCCAACAGCTAGTCCAAGCTTGCTAACGACCAAAACTCACTCAAGAGTCACTCCCAAGTATAAAAATAATGAGAAAAATATTTTGGATAAAGAGATTAAGGATTAAAGAAAGAAAATCATTCAAGAAAAGGGAGTTGCATTGAATATCCAAAAATAAGAGAAAAGAGAGAGATTTGAGCTGCAAATTCAGAGAGCATTCAAGAGTCATCTTTCACAACACGTCAAGCAAGTCTCTCAGCATCATTTGAAAAGAAGAGAAGCTATCAAAGAGCACTTATTCAATATCTTCTCTGCACATCAAAAGAGTTCCTCTTTGCTATTAGTTTTGAGCTAAATTTTTATATTTATATTTTTTATTTTTTTACAAGTTTCTTTAGGGGGAAAGAAACTTTGGGCATAGCCTAGTCCAAGCTGGTAATTGGATGGTGTATCGATTTTGATTGGTGAGCCTAGAAAATCAATCGAATTGATAGTAATCCCAAAAAAACTATCAGTGTAGGATTGTGGTTGATGAGTCCAACAAAATCAACTAGATTTGTTTGTGATCTCGTGTTAAAACAAACACATTGTAATCTAGGATTATAGTAAAATTTCTAAGAAGACCTTCAGGAGTAGACGTAGGTGCATGGTTGCACCGAACCACTATAAAATTTTTGTGCATTTGTATTGTGCTTTCTTCTTTATTGCTTTACTTATCTTGTATATTTTAAATTGCTAATTACTTGCTAATTTATATTAACTCTTGCTTAAGTTTATTCACATTTGATTCTGTTGCATATACTAGTTAAATTTATTAAATTGAATTAAGTTAAGTAAAGCACATACTTGTGTAGAGTTAAATTTGGCAAAAAAAATTTTATAAATCCAATTCATCCTTCCTCTTGGGTTGCTACCTCTAGGTAACAAGTGGTATCAGAGTAGGTGCTCTATTATTAATTATTGACCTAACCATCAAGGACAAAAGATCAAATGGTAACCCCTAGTGGTATTTTCTTAATTGAGGGCCAATCCACTTCTAGACCATCTTTATTTGATGGCACCAACTAGATCTTTTGAAAAATTAAAATGAGAATTTTCATACAAACTCTAGATTATGACTTGTAGGAAATCATAACTAGAGGATCACACATAAATTATAAATGGTATGACTCTTTCCAAACCGAAAAAGGAATGGGATCAATTTGATAAAAAGATGGCTCAATTAAATGCAAAAGCCATCAATGTACTCTATTATTCTTTAGATGTATATGAGTTTAATAGAATGTCATCTTGCACATCGACTAAAAAAATTTAGAACATATTAGAAATAACTCATGAAGGACAAGCCAAGTTAAAGAATCTAAAATTAACTTGCTTATTCATAAATATGAAATATTCAAAATAAAAAAAATATGAGACTATTTTCAATATGTTTATCAAATTTATTGAAATTATAAATGCTTTAAATAGGCTAGGCAAAACTTATTCTAACTATGATCTTGTTTGCAAAGTACTTAAGTCTTTACCTAAAGATTGAAAGCGAAGGATCTCACCAAGCTATCCCTAGAAGAGCTCATAGGTTCTCTTATGACCCATGAGTTGCAAATGACTCAAAAGAAAGAAGAAGAGGAGCCAAAGAAAATTGTCACCAACAACCAAATTCGTCCCAAAAAGATGAAGAAGAGTGCTTTACTAGGGCTTTGAAAAAGTGGTGACTCATCAAGCTCGGATGAGAAAGAAAAAAATGAGAATCTTTGCCTGATGACTTTGGATGATGAGGTAAATTTTGAAAACTCATCTAATTTTATCTTTGATGAACTACTTGATGCCTTTAACGAACTAATGTATGAATTTAAGAAGTTAAGGCAGAAAAGTAGGAAGCTTAAAAAGAATAATTCTAATTTAATGAAAGAAAAGAATTTTTTAGCTAAAGAAAAAGAAAATCTAATTAAATCTAAAGATTATTTAGATAAAAAAATTCTTAAGCTTAAAAAGAAAATTGATATTTTGAAATCTTTTCTAAAAAAAAATGAAAATCTTTCAATTGAAAAGAAAGAGCTCTTGGAAGAAAACAATAAATTAAGAAGAGAAGTTGATGTTTTGAAATCTATAGCTGAAAAGTTTACAATTAACTTTGAAAATCTTCAATCCTCGGTAAAAACAAATAGGGCTATTTTTAATAAAATAGAAATCAATTTTAATACTTCAAGAAAATGACACAATATAAAAGATATTTTTATAAGAGCTTCCATCAAGGATTATTCTTTCAAGTGCTTTAAATGTAATCAAATTGGCTATAAGATTTTAGAATGCAACTTTAAAAGAATTGGGCAAATCTTGATAAGACAAATTTGGGTTCCAAAAGAAACCTTAAATACTAACTCCTATGGATCCAAGATGACTTGGGTACCAAAAATTTTAAAGTGATCTTGCAGTTTTGCTAAGGATCTAATGCTCTTAAAAGAGAAAAATATCCTTATTTGGATTCCTTGAATGTCAAGATGATGGGTGATAATTGTTGGTATAATCTAAATCTTTCTCTCACATACCATCAATGATTGTTAAAATTTTTTTGATTGAATGAATCCTTTGATTAATATGCATGCATATAAAATTTTTTGCTTGAAATACTTCTTATGTTTAATTGATTGATTTTGATGCTTGTAATGAATTCATATAATGTTGTGAATATTTTGATTTTAAAGAATAATATGCTCTCCTCTATATATCATGCTATGGTTAAAATACTTTAACTCATTATTCAACATGATATTTTAAGACTCCCATTATCAATTCTTTAATTGATGAATATAAACCTAGAAATGTTTAATTTTTTTAATTGTTAAGTTTACAAGAGAAACTAAGTTTAAATTGAATTTTTCTCATAAAATGTTAAACTATTAAATTTACTCAAAATTACTTACATAAAATAAATATTCAAATATAAATCATCTCCTCATAAAATTCAAATATTTGAAATTGCATTGCATCTTAGTCTTTTCTAAGGTTTCAAGTCTTTCCTAGTTGAAACCAAACATATAAAGCATATATCTAGAGTTTTCCTTCTCAATACTTCTAATTTGATTGATTATCACATCCTATTTGGTCAAATTATTAAATCTCAAATTCAGTTTGAATGTCATCCTTGACCCCAAATCAATTGAATATCTTTTTGATCTAAATTTAACTAAATTCTCATGATATGGATCCTTCTGGATTTATTTTAATCAAGGTGTCGATCCTAAACCCTGTAGGTGTCGACACTTGAGCTGAAAAATCCTCCTAGAACTGTTCTAGGAAGGTGTCGACACCTTACACTAAAAATATCGACCCCTTCCAAGGTGTCGACACTTTTTAGGCAAAGTGTCGACCCCTTTTATGAGACAGGTTCTTTAAAAAAAAATATCGAACCATCCCTGTCTTGTTTTTATTTCCACTCGCACCTTCGAACAGGGCTCTCCGAATCCCTCTCTATCCCATCTAAATCTTTAGAAACACTTCCCCATTCTCTCCTTCCCATGTTTTGGAAGATGATACCTCATGTGAAGCATCTTGCTCGATAGGAAAGAAGACTTCGAATGGGTTCTTCGAGCCCTAGGACATCCCCTTCCCCATCTCTGGTCCATAAACAGCGAATGCAACACCATGCAGAGTAGAGAGTCTCTCCCCCCTTGTCGGTAGATCCTTCTCTACCTCTAGCCAGGTCTTCTCCACCTCCAGCAACCCCCTCATCTTTCCAAGGTGCTTCTTCATAGTCTGCAGCCATCTCCCGTGTGGTTTCTATGGGTAGAAACATCGATTTTAGTTTTCTAAAGAAAAATGATTTTGATTTTGGAAGAAAACTTAGAAATCTAAGATGGAAATTCTTTTGATCCCTAAATATTTTAACCTATCCAAATCTAGTCAGAAAATTTTATTCAAATTTGAAGAGTGGAGATGGGGTCATTGAATCCGAGGTGAAAGGAGTTTTAATTATTTTTGATAGTAAAAAGTTAGGGAGAATTCTAAGGATGAGAGCTGAAGGGAGCCAAATTAATAAACTTGAAAAAAGATCAGAAGGGCTCAAATATATTTTAGAGAGAGAGGATATTAGTGATTCAGAGGAGGTAAGTGCCAACCAATTGTCTACTGATATGCGCCTCCTACATCACATTGCCAGTAGGATTTTCTTTTCCAAAATTGATAGATTTGACTTTATAGCTGCGAGAGATATATCCTTCATATACCATGTGATTTGAGAGATCTCCCTGAATCTTCTAGCACTTATGATTAGATATGTGGAGGATGTGGCAAAGAGATCTAGGACTTCTCTATCTTATGGAATGGCCTTGACTTTGATTTTTCAGAAGCATGGGGTAGATTTTGATGGAGAGACCTCTAGAGTCCTGATGCAAACAGATACATATAACGAACACTCCCTATGTCGTATGGGTTTTGAGAGACAAGATGTTCGTTGGGTTCTTCGAGGAGCTCAGATATAGGCAGAAAATCCAATTGAGGCTCCACCTGTTGTTCCAATGCTGGATATTCAGATGGAGGAGCTAGTAGCACTAGCAGAGCAGATTTATAAGACCATAGAGGCACCGGTGGATCATCTAGAGAGCTTAGATAGACCACACTCTAGACTCGATGAAGACTTATTGGTTGAAAGGGTCTTCTCGAGAATCGTGGTAGCTATCAGTTCGGAGATTCGGCAACTCACCTCAGAGGCCTTGTCATTGCTCGGAGAGGAGACTACTCGTCTGATTCAAGAGATCTCTACTATAAGGATAGATGCTTCTGGCCAATCTTCTACAGATGTTGGACCATCTCCCTTTTCTCTGCCTGATCCTAGTTCTTAGAGTCTGATTCCTTCACTTAGGATGCTAGGACATTACTCATATAGCCTTAGAGCTTCCTAGCAATCCACTTTTTGTCAAAACATAGGAGTTTGTATTTTGACCTCATATGTAATCAGTTCATATAAACAACTTTTGAAGTAAATGAAAAAGATATTTTTCTTTTGAAAAATGTGATACCTTGATCAATATTAAAATATTTGATGTCAAAATAGCTTGATCAATATTGAAATTGCTTGATGTTTTATTATCATTTTATATCTTTGATTTTGGATTTTGCTACAAAAGCAAGAAAAAGCAAATTCTAAAGAATCATAATTTAAATAATATAAATATTAAATTTTGATAATATAAAATATTAAATTAAAAAAAATTGCTCATTAAAATGAAAAAATAATAAAAATATTTAACATAAAAAAATAAATTTTAAGACTTTAGTGAATGATTTAACTGATTGTTTGATATGTAAATTAACTAATAATTTACCTCACTCAATCAATGCTTTATGATCTTAAAATTTCACTTAGTTATGAAAGTAGCTATATTTGTAAAACAGAAAGAGAAGAAAATATTAAAGAATTGATAATGTGATTGAAAATTTATTTAAATCTCATGAATCTAAATTTTAATACTAAATTCTTATTAAATATGCTCAATTTGAAAAAAAAAAAAGGAGGAGAAATACTTTGATTTATTTGAAATTAGTAAGTGACTTATATTGGAAAATGAACATTCATTGCATAATACCATTGAGCTTTCATGTGCTTCTAAATTTTCAATCTTAACTTGCATAATTTAAATGATTAATTACTCTTAACAATTAATTAAAGTTTAACTAATTTTGAAACATACTCTAAACCTAATTTTTCTTGTGATAAATCATATTTTATCCTAAAAGATTCAAATTGACTTGTGCTAAGAAAATTCAATTTCATCCTTTGATTTACATATGCTTATTATTTTTTTTGATCTACTTGACTATATTACTACACTTCTTAAAAAAAAAATTAATAGGAGTTAAACATGGAGTTAATTTGCAATTTTTTTTATGCTACAAATAAGCTTATTTTGACACTCCTTCAAACTTAAGACTCATTTAAAGATGTAAAAATAATTTTAAGTTTTATCACATGGAAGACTTTCAAAATTGAAATATCATTTATCAAATTTTTTTTATTTGATACATTCATGCTATATACCTTTTCCAAGTTGAATTGTTAGAATTCTTTTAAGAAAAGAAAAGAATAAATATCATGTTCACTTGTTTAATTAGAAAGTTCTAATTTTTGAACTTAAATCGAAAGTCTACATTAGTGGTATCAAATAAAATTTTGGCTCTATCTTTTAAATATCTTGATAAAATTAGGATTAAAATATTTTCAAAAAAGGGAGAGTGACATCAATATGAATTTGATATCCTACATGCTTACTTTTCATGATTAAATGTCCATGAATTTTTAATTTGATATCCTCTTAAACTTGACTTAAAATTTTTTGAATTTGATATCTTTGTCTGAATTTCAATTGATTTTGATCCTCCTTGCTTCTTCCCATAAGAATATATTTCTTAAGCAAAGGAGAAACTAAATTTCAAATTAAATATTATGCTTGCTTCAAATCATTATTAAGCCATTTTTTTTGAAATTAAAAGATAATTTTTTGAATCAAAAAGCAAGTTTTCAAAAAGAAAAATAATTCATTTGACTTAAAATGTATTGATTTTAGTGATGAATCTTTAATCCCTTCCATTAGCTTTTTGATGTTGTCAGAAAAGGAGAGAAGATTTGTTGAGTATATACTATGCTTGAGCTTATACATTTCATGATAATACTTGAAACATCTTGAAATATCTAAATTTAAGTTAAATGGAAGCCTTTATGAAGTGTGCATTAATAATTATGTCTATTATCACTTCATAACTTATAATAGCAAAGCTTTTGAAATATATTAATTTTATTTTTATATATATACTCAAAGTTTTGCCATTATCAAAAAGAAAAAGATTGTTAACCCCATGATTGATTTTGATGATTACCAAACTTTGAGTATTTGAGTATTTAACCATGTGTTTCATGAGTGGATGTAGGTCTTTTCAGGTATTCAAATTAAAGAATTAATCCAAGAAAAGATCTACGCAAAATCATCCAGTCAAGAGCTTCAAAGAATAAATTTTTGAGTTTCAGACTTGAAGATGTCGACCCAAAGGCTAAAGATGTCGACCTGAGGCAAAAAATTTAAGTTTTTAAAGTTCAAAAAGTCTAGGTATCGACCGCAGGCTTCTGACACGCTCAGGCACGGACTGGCATGCAGAGGGGACGATCCCAAGAATGACTCCTATGCTAGAGGATGATCTTAGGGTCGACCTCTATTGCATAGAATAAAAGATAGAGAGCAGAAATCCTTCATATCCTAGGAGGTGTTGATACCTGAAGAAAAAGTATCGATACCTAAGAAAAAAGTGGATACCTGAAGGAAAGGTGTCGATCCCAATGTCGGGATAGGCTGCAATGACTAGTTTTTTTGACTTTTTCAACAAATCATTCTCCACTCCAATAATTAGTCCAAGCTTGCTAATGGCCAAAACTTACTCAAGAGTCAGTCCTAAGTATAAAAACAATGAGAAAAATATTTTGGATAAAGGGATTAAGGATTGAAGAAAGAAAATCATTCAAGAAAAGGAAGTTACATTGAATATCCAAAAATAAGAGAAAAGAGAGAAATTTAAGCTTTAAATTTAGAGGACATTTAAGAGTCATCTTTCACAACATATCAAACAAGTCTCTCAGTATTATTTAAAGAGAAGAGAAGCTATCAAAGAGTACATATTCAGCATCTTCTTTACACATCAAAAGAGTTTCTTTTTGCTATTAGTTTTGAGCTGAATTTTTATATTTATATTTTTTATTTCTTTACAAGTTTCTTTAGAAAAAAAAATTTGGGGTGTAGGCTAGTCCAAGCCGATAATTGGATGGTGTATAGGTTTTGATTGGTGAGCCTAGAAAATTAATTAAGTTGATAGTGATTCCAGAAAAACTATTGGTATAGGGTTATGGTTGGTGAGCTCGACAAAACTAATTAAATTTATTTATGATTCTGGATTAAAATAAATACACTATAATCTAGGATTATAGTAAAATTTTTAAGAAAACCTTGGAAAGTGGATGTATGTGCAGGGTTGCATCGAACCACTATAAAATCTTTGTACATTTATGTTGTGCTTTCTTCTTTATTGCTTTACATATCTTACATACTTTAAATTGCTAATTACTTACTAATTTAGATTAACTCTTGCTTAAGTTCATTCACACTTTATTTTATTGCATACACTAGTTAAATTTATTAAATTAAATTAAGTTAAGTAAAGCACATACTTATGTAGAGTTAAATTTGGCCAAAAATTTTTTATAAATCCAATTCACCCCCTCCCCCCCTCTCTTGGGTTGCTACCTCTAGGCAACAACTAAATTGATAAATTCCAATGATTTTAGATTGCCAATCTCTGAAAGACAGTTTGTTATCCCTTTATTAATATATTCGTTAATAATTTTGAGAACATAATTTATAATTTCATTCTCAGATCCTTGTTTATTAAGAATTTTTTCTATTTGTTCTTATAAAATCCTTATAAATTGAATTTTTAGATTAGGAGTTGAGTTTTATATAGTGAGTACTGGAAGGATGACTAAAGATGGATTTAATTCTGGAGGTAAATTAATATGATCTTCATTAAACAACTCCATTAGCTTTTTGTTGCATACCTTTTGATTCTTGTAAGAAGAACCAGCTTCTAGGATTGAAGGAAATGGTACTATTGATTTATAGATCTCGGATAAATCATCCATTCTCTTTTTTCCTATATCTATCTTATTTAAATTAGAACTAGCATCAATATTAGTTCTGGGCTCAGGTTCTTCTTTGTGGTTAGTCTCAATATTAACCTATTCTTCTATATTCTTATTTTAGCTAGCATCAGTACTAGCCTCTTTCACCTGATCTTGATATGGATTCATAAGAATCCTATAACTTTTAAGTTTAAAAATTATTTTAGCATTCTCTAAATGAGGATTCTTAGGTGGGACATTAGATTAATAATTAAATCTAGATGGTTGGTGGATAATAGGTGGGTTGTTTATAGAATTTAAAATTAGTAGACTCGATAGTTGACCTAGTTTTCTCCTCATGATAGACTCAGATAATTATCCTATTTGAGCTTCTAGCCTAGCGATAGATTATTGTTGAGTTAGAATTAATTGTTGAAGTTGATTAAACATACCGTCGGCTAGATTGATCTATTGAGAAGATGGATATATGGCTGATTATAATAAAATAGCTAGATAGACTGACTAGGCTGACCACTATTATAGGTATAGTTCTGATATTGAAATCTATTTTAATAAATAGTTGAAATTTGGATCTAAGCCTGAGTCTATTAGGATATCCAAGAAAAATTAGAGTAGTTCCTTCAATTTAGATTATATGTATTTGAAAAAGAGTCATTAATCGGGTTGGAGTAGCCTTGTGCAGCTTGAACTTATTCTTGGATAAAAGATAAAAATTATACAATCATAGGACATTCACTTACATGATGGATTGGGCTAGCACAGATTGAACAAATCTTCTGATAATTAGAAAGTGATGTGAATTATGCAGGAGATTATTGACCTAGGGTTAGGACTTGATCTAATTTCTAGGCAAGAAGGTCCACTTTATCTACTAGGTTCAAGTCAGTCTTAGAACTAGATTCTAGATGTTCATAGATTCCTGCCCACTTTTGGTAGAAGGATAACGAAGCATGGTTGATTGAGTTTTTACTCAGAATTTCAAACAAGATATAGGCTTCGTTCTTACTTTTAATCATAAATGCACCTCCATAGGATACATCTACTAGTTATCTAAATTGATCTCCTAAACCCTCATAAAAAGCTTGAACTACTTGCCGCTTGGATAGACCATGGTGTGGGCATTTTCTAAGAAGTTTCTTAAGTCTCTCCTATGACTCATGAATCTATTCTCCTAAAAGCTAAGCAAATCCAGTGATAGCTCATCTCATGATGTTGGTTCAACCTATGGGATAAAATTTCTTAAGAAATTCACTTTGCTGATCAGCCCAAGTTTTAATTGATCTTCTTATTGTGCCAAACCAGTACTTGGCTTTATCTTTTAATGAAAAGAAGAATAAGATTAGTCTAAGAGCATCATCAGTTAAATTTTGAATTTTTATCGTAGAGCATATTTCTAAAAATTCATCCAAATATTTATAAAGATCTTCATCAGTGTTCTCATAGAAAGATGAGAACATCTAGATTATGGTCAGCTTGATCTCATAGTGGAGTGCATGAATATCACGTAATTGGATACAAGTCAATGGATTATAGGTGAAAGAAATAAAATATTTTTTCATCTGCTTAGGTGGTTCTCTAAAATTTTTAGCCATTTGACTATTAGGTTTAATATGATTCAGCCATTTAATTTTATAATTGAATTCAACTAGGTCAAAAAAAGTGATCTCCTACCATGCATGTATTAGTGCAACCCTAATGTGTGGTTCAAAATTTTTTAAAATTATTTTTTATTATTCTATTATTTTTTAAAATTTTTTATAATTTTTTAATTTTTATATTATTATTTTATTTTTAAAAATTTTTAATATTAAATATTTATTATTATATTATTATTTTTTTATTTTTTAAAAAATTTAATGATTTTTTAATGATTTTATTATTTTATTATAATTTTATTATTTTTTTAATTTTTTTATTATTTTTATTTATTTTAATTTTAAATTATTTTTATTATTTAATTATTAATTTTTTATTATTTTTAATTTATTTTATTTTAATTTTCTTTTTTGAAAGAGAAGAGGAGAAAAGGAGAAGAAAAAAAGAAAAGTTTTGAAGAGAAGGTCCTAAGAAGTCCTAGAACTAAGAAGAGAGAGAAGATTAGTTTTAATTAGATTTAATATTGGTTAGCGATCAAGTTAGACAAATAATTCTAACTAAGAATTATCCTAGATGTAGATAGCTTCTAACTACCAAGGTTACCTTCAAGCCCTCTAATTAGAGAATCAGTCAATCAACTGATCAGATAAGTATAAGGTTGGTAGGAGTCCCTCCATTGCTTGCCCTAGATATCAATTGTGCTTAGCTAGATAAGCTAAAAGAATCAATTACAAACCACCTACCTTTGAGGCCAGTTGTTTCTGAACCATTTTTTTAGACACTAGTTAAATTGACTAACCCTAATCCGATCTAGCTTTTAGGATTTTTTATCCTAATGAGCTCGAGTTTCTAGGGCGAATGTCATCAATACAGGATGCTGGTTGATTGTTTGTGGGCTAAGAAAGGATAAATAAATCTCCATCTTACCTTGTTTAATGGGTTGTGCCCTTAATTAAGTTTAATATGAATATGCAAAAAAAAATTTTCAAGCAAGGAGTTCTATAAAATTTAAACTAGATACATGCAACTAATTAAATTTTGACAAGCTTACCTTGCCACCAGCAATCACGAAAAGAAATAAAAATAAAAATAAAATTAATATGATGCATGCTCTAAGCAATTAGGATTTCTAATCTTATCATGAAATTTTTAATTAGATTTAAGTAGATAATTTTTAATTAATTTGAAAATAAAATAAATAATAAAAAATATGGGATTAGGATTGATCTCACCAAATAAGACTAGAAGCTTTCTTCTTGTCCTAATCTTTTTTTCTCTTTTTCTTCTTTTTTTTATTTTTCTATAAAAAAAATAAGAAAAAGTTAGTAAGCAATATTTATAAGAAATTTAAAAAAATTAAAAATTTATTTATAATTTAATTTATAAGAAAATCAAAGAAATCAAAAGAAATTAATACTCATACCATCCCCGGCAATGGCGTCAAAAATTTGATAAAAGCATGATGTTGTTGTTAGGACATCATATTTATCAATTTAATTTTAACTTCTTAAAATCAATTAAAAATAGATAGAAAGCAGTGAGTCGGATCGAATCTATAGAGAAGGCAGTATTTTAGTTTTAAAATCTTTGATTTTTTTAAAAAAAATTAGAAAAAAAGTTTTGAAGTCAAAAAATAGAATTTTAAATTGCATAAAATTAAATAATAAAAAATTAAATAGCATGAAAGTAAATTTTTGATACTAAGATCTACTATTTAGATCTTAGTATCTACTTGCAATAAAATTAAATTTATAATTAAAATTAAAGAGCAAAAAGTTGAAGAGCAGAAAATAAAGAACTAAAATTTAAAGAGCAAGAAAATAAAATTTACATTAATTAAAATTTAATTCAAAGTTTAAATATATAAATTAAAAATTAAAAAAAAAATAAAAACTAGAAGTAGATGATCTCGATCTTGGAACGGCATTGATAGAAAGATGGTGTAGAAAGCCTACTCTTCCTCTCAGCATCGTCTGCCTCAAAGCAGCCATCAACCCGAGCATGGCTCTACCCTGTACCAAAGCTGCACCTGAATCGAAGATAATTAATTTTGGAGGTTTGGAGTCCTTTAAATAGATGTTGGAGAGGAGAAATTTTGTGATTTCAATGATGTGGGACTAAGAGAATAATGCTGGAATGCGTGTGCTGTTGAAGAGATAGAGTTTTGATCAAATTAGGTGCTTGAATCCTGTTAAAACTCTTCTAAAACCCACTGAATCATCACTATTGCTTTTGGGCCATTCGTTTGCTTAATCAGGTGAATTTGAAGCCATTGGATCGCATCAAAATCAACATCAAACTTCTTTCAGTCGAATGCAATATTAGTTGTTCAATCGCACCACTGGAAGAGATTTGGCCGTTAGATCAAGCACTGGAGCGTTTGATCACCGTCGAGAGCTTTCTTTACCATTTGATCATCATCGAGAGCTCGTATAGCCATTGGATCAAAGTTTGGAAGAAATCAGACCGTTGGATCATTGCTTGGAGCATTTGAAGCCATCCGATCGTCCAACAGCCACTGTTTGGATTCAAATCAAACCAGGAAAAGACATCAACTATTGGATCTGGGCTGGGAGGGAGCACAGCCAATGGATGGCGCAATTACTATGCCCATTGACTGCATGAACTAGGTGCATTTGAATATCGGACCAATCAACATGCACCATGCCCTATGAAATAACCATTTTATCCCTGTATGCCATGATGATTTTTTTGTAAATCCTTTAGCGATCTTGGTCCACCACATGGCAGCGTGTGATTCGCTGCCTTCTACTGAGCTGGCGATCCATGCCTAGATCGTGGACCAGCAGATCGGTTTATATGGCTAAGCCAGCTTGAGCGACGTGCCGATTAAGCCGAATGCAGTGCCTTGCCTGGATGCACCGGCTTGGCTGGATGAGCCAGCTGAGCCAATTTTTTTTATTTTATTTTTTCTTTAAAAATTTATATTGGATCTATTTCACTCCAAATTTATTTCATTATGACTAAAAAATAAACTCTTTTTATTGATAATAATATTTTATTTTTTATTTTTATTATTTTTTAATTAATTTTTAATTAGTAAAAATATTAATTTTTAAAAAATATGAATTAATTATTATTTTAAAAATTAAAATAAATAAATTATTAAATTAATATTTTTATTGATGAATTTATGGTACTTATCAGGCTGCATTATATACACTTCTTTGTCCAGCTCTCTATTCAGAAAAGCTGTCTTCACATCCATTTGCCAGATGTCATAGTTCAAATACACTACTATCGCAAGCATAATTCGAATAGACTTTGACATTGCTATAGAAGAAAATATCTCATCATAGTCTATATCATAATATTGATAATATCCCTTGGTAACCAGATAGGCTTTACAGATCTCTACCTTGCCATCTATGTTCTTTTTTCTTTTGAAGACCTACTTATATTCTATGGATTTTATCCTTTCAGATGGATCAACTAATGTCCATACATCATTGACCTTCATAGACTCCATTTTAGATTTCATGTCTTTAAGCTATTTTTCAGAGTCAGGTCTCTGTATTGCATCCATGTAGATGATCGGATCCTCATCGTTCTCATCAAGTTCGATAGGATCTCCATCCCAGACTAAGAAATCATAGTAGCTATCTGACTGATGCAGTACTCTATCGGATCATCTTAAAGGTATAGGTACATTAGGCTCCAGGTTTAATCTAATCAAATCCAATTCTGATTCAATTATTTGTATTGATTTTTCTACCATCGAACATTATCAAGCTCGACCTTAGAGGCACTAGTTCCTTCATCAAGAAACTCCTTTTCTAAAAAGATTGCCTTAAGACTAAGAAACACATTTTATTCATTAACAAGGTAGAAATAATACCCTTTGATTTTTTTTGGATATCTTATAAAAATGCACTTGTCAGACGTAGGTCCAAGCTTGTCCATCATTAAATATTTTATATAAGTCGGACATTCCCAAATTTTAAGATGCGAAAGTACTGACTTACGTCCTGTCCATATCTCATATGGTGTTTTAGCTACAGACTTACTCAAAATTCTATTAAGAACATAACAAGCTGATTCGAGCATATATCCCTAAAAAGAGATTGACAGACTAGCAATGCCCATCATAGAATGAACCATATCTAACAGGATCTAATTTCTCCTTTCAGATACACTATTATGTTGTGGTATCCTAGGAGAACTCCATTGGAAGAGAATCTCATTCTCTCCTAAATATATTTGAAACTCATTGAAAAGATATTCATCCCCTCTGTCAGACTAAAGAGTTTTCATACTCTTTCCAGTTTGCTTCTCCACCTCATTATGAAATTATTTGAACATTTTAAAAGATTTCAACTTGTGTTTCATCAAGTAGACGTACACATACCTAGATAGATCATCAATGAAAGTAATAAACTAGAAATATCCATCCCTAGCACTTATGCTCATAGGTCCACATATATCAGTATGTACTAGACCTACAAGCTCACTGGCTCGCTCATCTTTTTCAGTAAGAGATGACTTGGTCATTTTTCTAAGAAGATAGTGTTAGGATTAATGGAGCTCCCAAGCCTTATGAGGCTACGGAAGGAACCAAGATATTAGCTCCGAAGAGTATAGGATAGGTGTGGTCCTAGGGCTAGGACGAAAGTTATCTTAGGATGAAGGTGGCGTGTAGCCCTACATGGACTTGAGATTCATGTGTGAGGATCTTGAGGAACTTGGTAGGTACTCCAAAGATCTAGAATATAAGATGGAGCAAAGGACCAAAGCTAGAAGAAGTATCAACTAAGATAAGGGGCTGACACATAGGCGGACTGGCTTGGACACAATCAAGCTAGCTCGGGCTAAGATTGAGCTGGCTCAGGGTGGATTCGAGTAGGCTCTCTCAGGTAGATAGAAGATAGAATTCAGGCGAGACACAGTTGAGCCAGCTCGATTTCTGACAAAGCCGGCTCGATGGTGGTATACAGAATAGGATGGGTTTTCTATTTGATCTTGGATTGAAATTAATCCAAGGAATCTTAAGGCCTAGTTTATAAGGTCTTAAGTGGGTTAACTCATATATGAGTCGGATCTAAATCTAGGGATGAGAGTATGGGAGACATAGGTGTACATGAGCTCGATGAGTGCTTTCATGCATTGGATTAGCCTAGAAAAACTTTTTAGCTAGAGTTTGGATTTATTAGGATTTATGTGATACAGCAGAAATCTTAAGGTATATAAATTCAGGTATTGTAACTTTTACAATAGAATAGAATCAATATAGAGCTTTCCTCTCCTAAACTTTTTTCTTTTCTCTCTTTGGTTCTAATTTTAAGCCCTAGGTGCCAGCCATCTACTTTGTTCTTCTTCATGTTTCTAGATTAAAATCCAGGTTCATGCAAAAAATTTGATCTATGACTGTGGCTCCAAGCAATCGTAGGCATAACACTTGGTATTAGAGCGATATCAGATTTTAACAATTGGTATCAAAGCCTGATTGAGCATGGAGGAAAAAGAATATCAGGTTTCAGTAGACATCAGCAGCGAGATTCAAATCTAAGATTTTCTCCATGCTTCATGAGGAAAGAAGAGATCTAAAGGCCTGCTATCTACCATCCCTAGTCAAGATAATTTTCAAATCTACCTATTTGCTATTTTTGATTTAGTTTGATCATAGAGAATAGCAGGTTAAGGGTAGGATTTAAGAAGTTTGATGAAAAAAAAAGTTTCATGATGTGGAAGGTTATGATGGAGGATCTACTGGTTCAGATATGGTTGGATTCGACCTTAAAGGATAGGCCAGAGAAGATGACAGATAAGGTGTGGATGTCCTTAGAGAAAAAGATATGTACTATAATTAGGTCTTGTCTGGCAGATGAAATGCTGCATGGCATGTTGGAGGAGAGGACACCTAAAGATTTATGATCGAGGTTATGCTAGTTATACATGGGGAAGAACATGTGCAACAAGTTGATGCTGAAGAAGTAACCATACAACCTTCGAATGCAGGAGGGCGAGGATGTTATAGGTCATATTCAGCAGTTTGATTGGATGAGCATAGACTTGCTCAATATAGGGGTAGATCTCAAAAAGGAGGATAAGAGTTTATTTTTATTGTGTTCGCTATCTGGGAGCTTGGATCCGTTGCTTTGACGTTGCTGTATGGTAAGAAGATACTGATGTATAAGAAGATTATATTAGTGCTAAGGTCTAATAAATAGCGAGAATGGATGATGAAGAGGAAGATCTTTCAGGAGGATCTTGTGGTTTCAAAGAGACCAAGAAAAGGAAAGAAGAAAGATAAGCAAAGGAGCAGCAAGGGATCCAAGAAGTGCTTCAAGTATGGTGAAGTAGGGCACTTTAAGTGAGAGTATCTGCTTTGAAAGAAGTACAAGAAAGAAGAAAAGAGGGATAAGGATTTCATCATTTCAGTTTCTGAAAGTAAAGAATCGGATGAGCTCTTGGTAGTCTCGAAGAAGCCCGTAGGATGCGGTGTATCTGAGATGGCTTCAGATGAATCTATGGAGTGCGGAGGATTCGAAGGGATAGCAACGTGTTCAAGGTGCAACGGTAGGTCCAGTAGTACAGCATTGGATGGTTAACCTCAAGTAACTCAGGTACAAAGTTGGTTTCTATGGCATCAAGGGGACTTTGATTTCAGATGGAGCACCGAGCAGAGGTGGCTTCACTGGTGGAGGAAGATGTTATACGAATTCAGAGCGAAGGGATGCAGAGGGAGGAGCGATATTCCAGCACTAGCATCGAAGATACACAATTTTAGGTTGAGCGGCATGTACAAGAAGATAGGCATAGTTCTGAGGAGATCGTATCAAGGTGTGCAGCAAGTGCCAGAATAGGATTACTATAGATTCTTCAGAAAAATCCAAGATAAGTGATACAGCTATCAAGCAGAAAGATGCCTACAACTCCAAAGGTGGTACAGAGGAGCAAGCCAAGATCTTCAGCGGTGGAGGCGATCATCCTAAAGGTCTCAAAGGGAGCTCAGCAGCTGAAGAAGGATGGCGATGGCAAGGTATGTATAGGTAGCTGTCAGGGCATGCATTGACAGTAGGATCATGCAAGAGAATATTGCTAGGGGTGTACCAAGGCTTGTATGCACCAAGATGAAGATTGTTAGAATTAGTGATGCTCCCAAGCCTTGGAAGGCCATGGGAGGAGCCAGGGTATTGGCTCTAGAGAGTCTAGGATAAGTATGGTCCTAAGACTATGACAGAAGTTATCCTAGGGTGAAGGTGGCGTGTAACCCTACACAGACTTAAGGTTCATGTTTGAGGATCTTGAGAGCCATGGTAGATGCTTCGGAGACCTGGGATACAAGATAGAGCAAAGAATCAAAGCCAGGAGAATTATCAACCAAGACAAGGAGATGACACATAGATGAGCTAGCTCAGATACGTAGCCGAGTCGGCTTGGGTTGAGATCGAGTCGGCTCGAGATAGATTCTAGTAGGCTCTCTCAAGCAGATAGGGTGCGAGTGAGATGCAATCAAACTAGCTCGACTTCTAATAAAGTTGGCTCGATGGTGGCATATAGAATAGGATGGGTTTTCTGTTTGGTCCTGGATTGGGATTAATCCAAGGGATCTTAAAGCTTGGTTTATATGGTCTTAAGGAGGCTAACTCATGTATGGATCAAATCTAGATCCAGGAATAAGAGCATGGGAGACATGGGTGTACATGGGCTCGGTGAGTGCTTTCATATATTAGATTAGTCTAGGAGAGTTTTTCAGCTGAAGTTTGAATTTATTAGAATTTATGTGGTATAGCAGAAATCCTAGGATAAATAAATTCAGGTATTGTAATTTTTACAATAGAATGAAATCAATATGGAGCTTTTCTCCCCAAAACTCTCTTCTTTTCTCTCTCTAGTTTCAACTTTAAGCCCTAGGTGCCGGCCATCTACTTTATTCTTCTTCATGTTTCTAGATTAACACTTAGGTTCACCTAAGAGATCAGATCTATGGCTATGGCTCTGAGCAGTCATAGGCATAACACTTGGTATCAAAGCGATATCAGGTTTTAATAGATAGAACTCGTAGGTTAGAAGTGATTCACAATCATTGACTTCAAAGATTTTTTCTTGAGTCAATCTATTTATTCTGTTCTTGTTAATGTGATCTAACCTATAGTGAAAAAGATAGATTTCAGACACATCATCTAGTCTAGGACATTTATCGAAGGTATAGACCATATTAACAGGCTATGATAAAAAAATAATTTTTTTTTAATTATCTAGTAAGTACAGTAATACCATTCAAAATGATATTACAAAAGAAAATTTTATTAAAATTTTATAACTATTTTTGGCCGAAAGGCTGACAAAAATGATATTCAATAAAAAGCTTGGACAAATGTGACATTCACTAAGAATAACAGTATGAGAATTGAATACAAGCTTTATGATTTCTAAAGATAAAATTGAAATTGATCTTTCATCTCTAACATTCAGAAATCTCTCACCTTCTTCAAACCTTCTGCTAACCTATAAATGCTGCATCAAATTGCCAATATTATAAGCACTTCTGGTATCTAATACTCCATCAGTAGTATCACATATCGAGAAATTATAGGAAGTTATCATATAATTACCTTGCCCAGCAACTGCTTGCTTCTTCCTCGATTTCTTCAGTTCGAGGGAGGTAATGTACTAAGGACAGTTTCTCTTTCAATACCCCTGCTTCTTACAATAGAAGCACTCTACCTAACTTTGATCGAGCTTAGGTTTCTTGCTCTGACTCTACACACACATTCCAGCATGGTGCTGCACCTTCTTGTTCTTCTTCTCTTTCTTAAAAGATCGACAATTAGAAGAAGACCCTCCCACTATATTCACCGACTTCTTATAGAGCTGGTGATCCTTCTCAAAGTTCTGCAGTAATCCCAACAAATCATGATAGTTAACTACAGGCTTTGTCATTCTACAATGAGTAAGAAAAGGAAGAAAAGACTTCGATAAGAAGTTCAGTATAGCATCTTTTTTAATCTGCTCATGCAAGTAAAAGCTGAGGTTGCTCAAGCACTCAATCATCTCGATCATGTATATTACATGATTAGTGGCTAATGTCCCATCCCTCATCCGAGCATTGAAGATAGCACAACTAGTCTTATGCCTCTCAATGTCATCGGGAGCACCAAAAGACTCATTCAACATTTGAAGCATGTCTTTTGACTGAGCATTCTCAAACCTATGACTGAACTCATCGCTCATAGCCGCCAGCATGAAACAACAAACCATGGTTTGGTCATTGAGCTACTTCTGGTAAGTGTCTCAAACTATCCCATGTATGTTCGGAGCTAGCTCCTCAGGTGCTGGATCTGTCAGAATGTATAAAATCCACCAGAATGTATAAAATCCACTTATACTCTAGAATAATCTTTAACTTTCAATATCAGTTATTGAAGTGAGGTCTTATTAATTTATCACCATCCAACAATGATCGGAGCGATATGATAGTGGCCATAACTTCACAAAAGAAAAATCAAAAATCTAATCAGTATATGAATTATTAAGCCTAAAGACTTGGACTTTAGTCAAAAGGTTCTCCCACTATTTTATATGAATTGATAGCCTTTCCCTCCAATTCGAGTAAATATCTTAATTTCTTAGTGGATACTAGAATCCATACAAACTACACATAAGCCCGACTTTGGCCAAACCCATGTGCATCTAAGGGTAGGTTCTAAACTAATTATTTCTCTAAACAAATTTTAGTAATTTAATTTTATCCTAAAAGCCTAATTAGTAGGCTTTGGCCTCCATTGAAAAGGTCCGGTTAGGTCCAACCATTAACATATGAATGATTAGGCCCGACTTTAGTCGGTCAACCTAACCACCATTAGAGAGACACGACCAAGTCATCATATTATAAATGATAATTTCAATAGTTGATAAGCACCAGGCCTTTGGGCCTCCAATAATTATCAAACTAAAAGATCCCATTATCACTCTAATTAATGAGAGGCTATGATCTAGTTATTACCAAAACTATTTTATTTTTAAGAACCTAATAATTTTAAAAAATTTAGTTAACTTATTTAAGAAAAAAAAAGATTGATTAGCTAATCATGATCCTTCCACTGACTTCACCAAGCCAGATCAAAGGAGACTAGAGATAAGCTGGTCTAGGGGCACCAAAATCAGTTACACTGATTTATCTAGTTGACATGGATTAGCTCAAATCATCAAGTGATCTAATCAAAATCTAATCCATCATATTAGTCAGATAAGAGAGATCAGTAGAAGAAATATACTATTAACTCATCATAGACCAAATCTATGCGAGTAGCTTTCAATTAAACACTACTGATCTAGACTGCCAGGCTTATCTTAGATACCAACTGATTAATTAGTTTCAATTTGATCCATCTAGCAATTTTAAACTTGACCGCTGAGCCAAAAATCAATTTCATTTGGTTCTTATTAAAGATATGGACTTGACCAACTACAACTATTGCAATTGATCTAAGTATCCTTGACCTAATCTAAAACAACACTTAATTAGATTTGATCAATTACTCTAATTAAGTCCATTCTTTAATCTAACCTTAGGTCTAACTCAATTAACAAATCTGATTCATACTAATCCATTAACCCATGTGTTATGATTTTGTCTTAAGATCTTTAATTCATAATTCTAGATCCTAATTTATAATACTTAATTCTTAATTAAGTACAAGACTGATGGATTGGGGTTTGATATTTAAAAATAATTTTTAATTTTATAAAATAATTTTATAATCTAGTTTAGTTCACTAAATGGGTTGACTCATTTTAGAAATAGATTGGCTCATTTCATAAATAGCAACCAGTTGCATGTTTGAATCAAAATTTATGTATAATACATAAAATAAACTATGAATCGATTTTAGATCTAATCTAAACATATTCATGATTAATATTCAGATTAAAATAATTTTAAAAAACTCTATTTGCTTTTTATTTTCATGAGATATAATCGCAGCAGCATCCCTACCACCATAGGAGAATCACATCGAATGGAAGGAGAAAGCCTTAAAATCCTACTTTTCTCTAGTGATCGTATGGCCATAGCAACCAACCCAATCCAATTACTTACTACTTAGACTAAAATATATCATATATGTTAGAAATCAAATTTTTAAATAGCATATATATCATATTAAATGACCTAGTGCTCTGATACCATTTATGGAAAAATTGTAGGGTTTCTAGCATGCATTTCAAAATTTTTTAATAAATCATAGTAAAAAATTAAAAGATTAATCTAATTAATCTAACATGCTAGTGATCTAATTAATTCACCTAGGACAGTGCTAGCCCCATGCCCTACTATAGTTTCTACCCCTTTTCTCATTATTTTTGTGAAAAAGAATGGATGCCCATGCTAAGAAAAATAAGGGAGGCATCCAAGCATTGGACGCCCCCCAAAACTTCCTCTTATTGAAGTCCTTATCTGGTAGGTCTTTGACCAAATGTAAAAGACTTTGGACACCACCTTTTAAAGGGGTATTGGCATGTGAAATAAGTGGATATTCACATAAAAATCTGAGGAATATGTGCATAGGGTTTTCTTCTCCTTGGCATGAGAAAACAGGGAGGGCATGAGCTCTAGTTAGGCATTTGGTTTTAAGAGAAAGGAAGCAAGAAGGATTCTTCTTGTAACAACCTCCTATTTGAAACCAATAAAAATATCACAAAAATCAAAATCCTTAAGAGTAAGATTTCAAAATTTGGGTTATGGTTCAAATTTTCTTAAACCCGATACTTTCAAAACATTCTTGCTTCAGAATAAATAGGTTAAAGTGTCTCCATAATTTGTTAAAATTATTTTACAACTCATTAATACCTAAGGATCAATTATCGTCAAATTTTATTTCAAAAAAATTTATATTTTATATAGCTTCCTATACATGTGCTAGCTTTCAGACTTAGAAAATTTTCAGAACTTGCAACAACAGATAGTCACAATTTATGCTCAAATGGCTTAAAGATACCATAAATAAATCATCATGCCACACATATACGAACATAAATCTTTAATTTACTATTTTGTTGGTTCGAGATGTTACATTTTCTTCCTCAAAATAAATTTCATCCTCAAAATTTGCACTTCAACTATAAGTAACTTTTTGGTTTTAGTTATGTCATTGCTAAATATTCATCACTCTATCAACTAGAATCCTTCTTAGGAATAATTCCAATCCTTCTTAACAATATACATAACTATACTATTTTTCACATGTATGGATATTACCATGAATTTTCAATATAAAGTAATGCTCAAATAAATTCAACTTAGAATATTTCCACTCACTACATATACTTGTAATTTAGCATAATAATGAAGACTGAAATGTATGAACTACTTCTCACAATTCTCAAACTGAAATACACCCCATAGGGATAAAACGAGATAACAAATCATGCTATACCAACATAATCTCCTTTTCTAGCTACCACCGACTACATCTTGAAGCATCCCTTTCAAGACAAATGGTAAATAGTATGTTATGATGCCAAATATTGTAAATGAACCCCATTGGACACAATGCAGATTCAGACTGTGGAGGTGCCAACTCATGCCAATGCAAATGCTCATGCAATGCGAGAATGCACCTCATAGGTTGATCACTCCTATGGATAATCTTTTTCAGAAATAAAACAAGCTAAAATTCTCCAAAGTTGAATAGTAAAAGCTAACAAATTTCAATCCCTACTTTCATGTTTGCATAAGTACATGAAGGATACCAAAGTTAACTACTTTCTAAAGTAAGTTATTTTCATAATAAAATACCATAAGAAAAACACCAAAGCTAGATAAGAAAACCATTCACCTCCACACAATCGACTGCTAGCTAAATGGGCTTGATAAACACATAAATTTACCAATAAAAGTATTAATTTATTAATTAATTTATATTAATTTTTAAAAATTATTAATCAATTTATATATAATTTTTGAAAAATTTATATTTTTATTAATTAAAAAATTAATTAAAAAATAATAAAAAATAATAAAAATTAAAAAAATAAAATTTTATTATCAATAGAAAGAGCTCATTATTTTGATCATAATGAAATAAATTTTAAGTAAAATGGAGCTAAAATGAAAAAGATATGAATTTTTAAAAATATAAAATAAATAAAAATTAAATAAAAAAGAAAACGGCTCAGCCGGCTCCGCAAGCCAAGCCACCAAGCCAAGCCGAGCCATCAAAGCTGACTCAGCCGTTGAAGCCATCAGCCGATCCACGATCTAGGCATGGACCGCCAGCTCAGCAAATTTCGGCGAATCAGAGCCTGCCACGTGGTGGACCTAGACCCTTAAAGGGTCTACAAAAATTTATCGCGGCTCACAGGGCAATCTGGTCATTTCACTCGGCGACAGAAGTGTTGATTGGTTGCAGTGTGCGGTGCGACCGGTCTACGCGGTCCATGGGAACAGTGATTGCGTGATCGGATGGGTGCGGTTGATTGCGGTTAAGATCGGACGGTCAGCATTTTTTTCGGTTGCCAATTTCACTCGGATCACCATCAAACGGCAGCGCTTGATTCCAGCTTCGATCCGATGGTCCAGAATGCTCCCGACGGTGATCAGGACTCCCGAAGCACGATTTGCGGCCAGATTTTCTCGATCAAGCACGATCGAACGGCCAGAATTTAATTCGAGCTGATCTGGGCTGATAGGCATCCGATTTTGACGATTTTTGAACCGTTCGATTCCTATCGAATAGCCAGATTTTACCAGATTTACTAGAGTCATAACAGAGTTATTTTTATTCAAATTTTATTCAGATTTTTATGATTATAAAGGAAATTAGTCCCATATTGCTTTTAGAAATAAATATCTACCTCTTCTAGCTCTATAAAAAGGATCCTAAGCCTCTAAGAAGGGGGAGGGTTGGAAGGGAAGCTAAGGTATAGGGTGGAAGTCAAGCTCTGGATTAAAGGTTGCTTCAAAGCTGCGGTGCTGCTGAGAAGAAGAGCCGATCTTCTACGCCATCTTCATGCCTACGCCGATCTGCGATCTTCATCTAGTCTTTTTCCTTTAATTTCTTGTATTAAAATTCTAAATTTTCTTTAATTTCTTGTATTTAAATTCTGCATCTTAGTTTTAAATTTAATAAAGAAAGTTTCATTATTCTTTTCAATTCTAGCTCTTTAAATTATTTATTCTTTATTGCTTTTTAATTTTACTATAAGTAGTTGCTAAGATCTAAATAGTAGATCTTAGTATCAAATTTATTTTTGCATAATTTAAATTCTATTTTTATTTATAGATCTATTTTTCGACTTTAATTTTTTTAAAAAAAAATCCTTGCTTTCTTTTCTTGAAAAAAAAAAAGAATCAAAGATTTTAGAAATAAATCATTGCCTCTCTGTGGATTCGACCCGACTCACCACTTTCTTCATAATTTTTAGTTAGTTTAAAAAGTAAAGAGTCGGATTTAAATTGATAAACACGGTGTCTTAACGACAGCATCGTGTCCCTATCAAGTTTTTGGCGCCGTTGCCGGGGAGGCATAAAAATTAAAATTTCTTTATTTCTTTGATTTTTTTTACTGCCTACTCATTATTTTTTTTATTTATTTTGCAGAAAAGAAAAAAAAAAGGAACAAGGAAGATTAGGGCACGAACAAAACTCTCAATCCTATTCGGTGAGATCATTCCTAAACCCTAAATCTCTTTCTTTATTTTTAATATTTGCTTTATTTTAAATTAATTAAAAATATTACCTACATAAACCTAATTAAAAATCTCATCACAAGATTAGAAACCCTAATTATTTAGAGCATCCATCATATTAGTTTTTATTCTTATTTTTGGTGATTGCTGGAGTCAAGGTAAGCCTTTTTATAATTTAATTAATTAGTTTAAATTGCATAGAACTCTTTGATTGGAATTTTTTTTTTTTTTGCATATTTCATATTAAACCAAATTAAGGGCACAACCCATTAAACAAGATAAGGTGGGGATTTGATCACCCTTCCTTAGCCCACAAACAACCAACCAGCATCCTGCATTAACCCAAACCTTAACTCTTAAAATCAATTAGACATTAACCTTTAAGGATATTCGAGCTCAATAGGACAAGAAATCCTAAGAGTTGAACCAAGTTAGGATTAATCAATTTGACTGGTGTCTAGGAAAGTGGTTCAGGGACGATTGGGCCCGAAAGAAGGTGGTTACTTAATTGGTTCTGTTCGCTTACCTGGCCAAGCACAATTGGTGTCTAAGGCAAGCAACGGAGGGACTCCCACCGACTTTACACTTACCTGGCCAGTTGATTGGTTAATCCTCTATTTGGAGGGCTTGAAGGTGATCTTGGCAGTTAGGAGCTGTCTAGATCTAGGATAACTCTTAGTCAGGATTGATTGCCTAACTTGTTTGCCAAATAATATCTAACATAAAAATTAACTCCTCCCTATCTTCTCCAGATTTAAGATTCTTTAGGATTTTTCCTCTTCTTTCTTTCTCTCTTCTTTTCTTAAAAAAATAAATAAATTAAAAAAAATAATAATAATAATTTAAAAAAAAAAAAAATTGAACCATATATCAAATTGCACTAGTACATGCACGGTAGAAGATCACTTTTACCTGACCTAGTTAAACCAGATCCTGAAATTGAAAGACTAATTCATTTAAGACCAGATAATCAAATGGCTGGAAATCGTGAAGAACCACCTAGGCAGATGAAGGAATACTTTATTCCTTCCACCTACAACCCATCGACTTGCATCCACATACCTGATATCCCTGCTAGTCACTATGAGATTAAGTCAACCACAATCCAGATGCTCCCATCTTTTTATGGGAATGCCAATGAAGACCCTTACAAACATCTGGATGAGTTCTTAGAAATCTGCTCTACGGTAAAAATTCAGAATTTTTCTGATGATGCCCTTAGACTGACCTTGTTCCCTTTCTCATTAAAAGATAAAGCCAAGTACTGGCTTGGCACATTAGGAAGAACAATTCAAACATGGGCAGAGATGCAACATGAATTTCTTAAGAAATTTTATCCCATAGGACGAACCAATACCATGAGGCGAGCCATCACGGGATTTGCTCAGCTTCCAGGGGAACAAATTCATGAATCATGGGAAAGACTTAAGGAACTCCTTAGAAAATGCCCACACCATGGTCTATCTAAGTGGCAAATTGTACAAGCTTTCTATGAAGGTTTAGGAGATCAATATAAGCAGATGGTTGATGCATCCTGTGGAGGTGCATTCATGAGCAAAAGTGAGGATGAAGCTTATACCTTGTTTGAAACTTTAAGTGAAAACTCTATTAACCATGCTTCATTATCTTCTTATGAAAGATCAATTTCTCAACAAAAACGGGCAGGAATTTATGAGATCAAAACTTCGGAACTCAATTCTAAGGCAGATTTGAACATAATAGCACAAAAATTAGATAAAGTCGACCTTATTGCACAGAAATTAGATCAATTCCTAAACTTAGGTCAACAATCCCCTGCACAATACACACCAGCTTCTAATTATCAAGTGATTTGCTCTATTTGTGCTAGCCCAACACATCATGTAAGTGAATGTCCCACGGTTGCACAATTACCACCTCTTATCCAAGAACAAGTCCAAGCTGCTCAAGGTTACTCAAAACCACTTAATGACCCATATTCAAATTCATATAATCCTGGTTGGAGAAACCATCCTAATTTCTCTTGGAAACCACAACAAACTCAGGCTCAGACCCAAATCCCACCAGTTCAGAATTATCAAAATAGGCCCCAATACCAGAACTATGCCTATAATAAGGGTCAGCCTAGTCAGTCTTCTCAACCACTACATTATAATCAACCCTCATACCCACCTCCTCAACAGACCAATCTAGCCGACGATAAATTCAATCAACTTCAACAATTAATTCTAAGCCAACAACAATCAATCGCCAGACTAGAAGCTCAAATAGGACAAATAGCTGAGTCTAGCATGAGGAGAGAACCGGGTCAATTACCAAGCCAACCAATTGCAAATCCTAAAAATAATCCATCCAATGTCTATCAACCACCTGGATTTACTCATCCATCTAACATTCCACCTAAGAACCCCCAATTAGAAAATGCCAAAGCAATATCTGAACTTAGAAGTGGTAGGATTCTTAAGGACCCATATCAAGACCAGGTGATAGAGGCCAATACTGATGTTAGCCAAGATGAGAAATTTGAAGAAGAGGATAATCATATAGAAGAACTTGAGCTTATGACTGGTACTGACACTGATAAGATGGATAAAGAAAAGAAGAGAACAGATGAATTAGCTGAGACATATAAACCCAAAGCCCCGTTCCCTTCGGCCTTAGAAGCAGGCTCTTCTCGCAAAAAGCAAGAAACACGCAACAAGGAGCTAATGGAACTATTTAAACAAGTTCATATTAATTTACCCCTCATCGATGCAATTCAGCATGTTCCAGCCTATGCTAAATTTCTTAAAGAACTCTGTACCCAAAAGCGTGAGCCATGAACCACCAAAAGAGTTATGCTATCCGAGGATGTAAGTGCGGTCCTGTTAAATCCAATACCTCAAAGTGAAAGATTAGGAGCTAATTTCAAACCTGTTCCATAACCTTTGACCGATTACTAGAAAAGTTTGGGATTTGGAGAAATTAAAACCCACGTCAGTCATTTTGCAATTAGCTGATAGATCTATAAAAACACCGCGTGGTTTAATTGAGGATGTTCTAGTTAGAGTAGATAAATGTTATTTTCCTGTAGACTTTCTCATACTTGACATGGAACCATCCCAAGAGCTGAACCAAAATCCCATAATTTTAGGACGTCCATTCTTAGCAACCGCGAATGCCAATATCAACTGTAAAATGGGAGCTATGGATATTTCTTTTGGGAATAAAAATTAATGTTTTTAATACCCCAAAGTTAATTTTGTAATCCATAGATGCTTTGTAATTCAATCAGATAGATGATGAACCCAATAAGATACTCAAACCCAGGAAGTGCTTAATTTGAAGATCACATTCATTACCTTGGTCAGTGAAAATTGAGCCCTTACCTGAGCGAAAAATTGAATTTCCTAATCCTTCAGGCCACGAACTAAAACCTTTACCTGACACTTAAGTTGAACTATTTTTAGGATCCAATCAAAGAAAACCTACCAGTAATAATTGCTTCCAACTTAACTACTGAACAGGAAAACCAATTGGTAAATATTCTAAAAAAGGCCATAGGGTGGACCGTTGCCGATTTAAAAGGAATTAGTCCCTCAATATGCATGCACCATATTTATACAGAAGATAATGCCAAACCAACTCGAGAGATGCAAAGAAGGCTTAATCCTAACATGCAAGAAGTAGTCAAGAAAGAAGTAATGGAAATTAGATGCTGGAATTATCCTATCTCTGACAGCCACTGGGTGAGTCCTACACAAGTTGTTCCAAAAAAATCTGGACTTATGGTTGTCCGCACTGAACATGGAAACTTAGTACCAACACGACTTTCCACTGGGTGGCGTGTCTGCATAGATTATAGAAAACTCAATACAACCATCCGAAAAGATCACTTTCCCTTACCCTTTATCGATCAAATCCTAGAAAGACTAGCAGGCCAACAATACTTTTGCTTTTTAGATGGATACTCGGGATACAATCAGGTAGCAATCTACCCAGGAGATCAAGAAAAGACCACCTTTACATGTCCTTATGGAACCTTTGCTTTCCGTAGAATGCCATTCGGATTATGTAATGCACCTGCAACTTTTCAACGGTGCATGATGTCAATATTTTCAGACATGATAGGAGATTTCTTAGAAATATTCATGGATGACTTTTCAGTCTTTGAAGAATCTTTTGAGAGTTGTCTCAACAATTTGAAGAAAATATTAAAACGATGTATTGAGGCTAATCTAGTGTTAAGCTGGGAAAAGAGCCACTTCATGGTTCAAGAAGGGATCGTTTTAGGACACATAGTATCCAAGAAAGGGATTGAGGTAGATAAAGCTAAAGTTGAACTAATTTCTAAACTTCCTCCTCCCACTTCTGTCAAACAAATTCGATCTTTTCTTGGTCATGTAGGATTCTATCATCGCTTCATCAAAGAGTTCTCTAAAATTTCTCGTCCTTTGTGTAATCTCCTTGCTAAGGATGTTTCTTTTAACTTTGATGAAAATTGTCTTAAAGCTTATGAAATCTTAAAAGAAGCTGTGACCAAAGCTCCAATCATACAACCTCCTAATTGGTCACTATCTTTTGAAATTATGTGCGATGCCTCAGATTTTGCCATAGGAGCTGTCCTAGGCCAAAGGGTAAACAAATGTCCTGTAGTAATCTATTATGCTAGTAGAACTCTGAATGAAGCACAAATGAATTATACCACCACTGAAAAAGAGTTGCTAGCCATTGTGTTTGCCCTAGAAAAGTTTAGATCATATTTATTAGGATCAAAAATCATAATTTACTCGGATCATTCAGCCTTGAGATACCTGCTCTCAAAGAAAGATGCTAAACCACGATTAATTAGATGGATTTTACTGTTACAAGAATTTGACATTGAAATTCGAGATAAGAAGGGATCTAAAAATGTTGTAGCAGACCATCTGTCTAGGATCCTAGTGAAAGATAATGAACCTGTATCAATCAGAGAATCTTTTCCAGATGAACAATTGTTAATAGTTTCACATACAAAGACTCCTTGGTTTGCAAATATTGTCAATTACTTAGTCATAGGATAAATTCCTGATGGCTGGTCTAAGAATGAAAAGGATCGATTCTTTGCTCAAATCAAATATTATTTTTGGGAAGATCCTGAGCTTTTTAGAATTTGTGCTGATCAAATCATTCGTAGATGTGTTCCTGAATCTGAACAATGGAGTATCTTACAATTTTGTCATACTCTTGCTTGTGGAGGACACTTTTCTGGATGAAAAACTGCGGCCAAAGTGTTACAAAGTGATTTTTATTGGCCAACATTATTTAAGGATGCCCATACTTTTAGTCAGGAGTGTTTTAAGTGTCAAGCCTTAGGGAATATTTCAAAGAAAGACATGATGCCTTTGAACCCCATTTTAGTGGTTGAAATTTTTGATGTATGGGGAATTGATTTTATGGGACCTTTTCCACCTTCCAATGGATTTGAATACATTTTGGTAGCTGTCGATTATGTTTCTAAATGGATTGAAGCAATAGCAACTCGAACCAATGATCATAAAGTAGTCCTAAAATTTATTCAGAAGAATATCTTTTTTAGGTTCGGATTTCCACGTGCTATCATTAGTGACGGGGGTACCCATTTTACAAATCATCAATTTCGAACTTTATTACGAAAATATGGGGTGACACATAAGATAGCTACACCATACCATCCGCAAATAAGTGGTCAGGTAGAAGTCTCTAATAGGGAAATCAAGAATATCTTACAAAAGACTATTAGGCCTGATCGAAAAGATTGGTCAGATCGATTGGATGATGCATTATGGGCCTATAGGACAGCTTATAAAACCCCCATTGGAATGTCTCCCTATAGATTAATCTATGGAAAAGCATGTCACCTTTCGGTAGAACTTGAACATAAAGCATATTGGGCAATAAAATAATTAAATTTCAATTTAAACAAAGCTGGTTCCAATCGGATGTTACAATTAAGTGAATTAGAAGAATTAAGGCAAGAAGCTTATGAAAATTCAAAAATTTATAAGGAAAAAATGAAAGCCTTCCATGATAAACATATTTCAAGAAAAACCTTTGAGCCAAATCAATAAGTCTGGTTATTTAACTCAAGGCTTCGATTATTTCCTGAAAAACTAAAATCCAGATGGGATGGACCTTATATAGTTAATCATGTATTCCCACATGGTGCAATTAAACTCTATGATCCCAGGACTAAAAATTTTTTTAAGGTAAATGGCCAAAGGCTTAAACCATATATCGAAGGGATATCATTAAATCGAAATATTGATCAAGTGCAATTAATAGAACCACAATGAATTAAACTACAATTTGTCTGGCTGAAGATAATAAACTTAGCGCTTGTTAGGAGGCAACCCAATATTTAGTTTTTATTTAATTTATTTTTTTAGTTTATTTTTTAGGATAATTTGAATAAGTTGGAGGGAGAGCTTAAATTTTCAAAGGCATGTGCTGGACCAAAAAAAAAAAATATATATATATATATATACTGAGTTAGGTGTATTCTTCTATGTTTTTTTTATTACATCCTTTATTTTTTCTTCTCCATTGAGGACAATGTCGATTAAGTTGGGTGGAGAGAAAAATAAAAATTTTAAAATTTTAAGTTCTCAAAAAAGTTAGTATTTAGTATTTAGATACCCGATTATGCTTAAGAATCGAATTAAACTAAGCATTTTAAAAAAAAAATTGATGCACAGATTAGAGAATCTATGAGATATTGAGGAATCAAGTATTAAGAAAATTCAATAAAGAGTTAAGTTCAGAACATAAAAAAAAAATTTCTTGGAGCATTTCTAATTATTTCTACTAGCATCAAAGAAAAGTCTACTTTTTATAGGCTTGTGTAGGGTAACTATACGTTTCTTCATATAAAAATTTATTTTAATAAAATAGTTTCCAAGTACTTCTCACTGAGTAACCGGGCCTCTTTGCCTAAGCAAGCATTGAGTTTCGCGTCAAAAGGTGGGAAGGGCAAAGAAGCTCGTTGTAAAGCTAGTCTTAACTCGTAGCCTATTTGATTCGAGCTAGTAAGCCCGAGGGGTATTCTATACCTAGTGCCCTAAAGCCAACTGGTTTGGGAGTCATTGGCCCAAGACTCGCTACATGGATCAAATAAAAAGCTTACACTCAATAGTGATACAACGTTAAAAAAAAAAAAAAAAAAAAAATATTGGTTTCCCACCAAGTAACCGGGTCCCATTGCCTAAGTAAGCAATGATATTCGCATCAAAAAGTGGGCAATGTGAAAATAAAAATTAATAAATGAAGGATGGAAGTAGCAATACACCTGCCTATATGAAAGTTTAGACAAATCAGAGATAAAAGTGGAATAATTTAGAAAAAATTCTAAAAAATTTAATGTTCTTTACTTAATTTTTCTATTGATAAGTATTAATATCCCAATGATATATCTCATTTAAGCTCTACTGAATATCAATGGCCATTTTGAAAATTGCTTAGGTAAAATTCGAAACTCTAAAGTTAAAAGATATTTAAAACTAAATTCTTTCTTTACTCGAGGACGAGCAAAGCTTAAGTTGGGGGTGTGATAAATACATAAATTTACCAATAAAAGTATTAATTTATTAATTAATTTATATTAACTTTTAAAAATTATTAATCAATTTATATATAATTTTTGAAAAATTTATATTTTTATTAATTAAAAAATTAATTAAAAAATAATAAAAATTAATAAAAATTAAAAAAATAAAATTTTATTATCAATAGAAAGAGCTCATTATTTTGATCATAATGAAATAAATTTTAAGTAAAACAAAGCTAAAATAAAAAAGATATGAATTTTTAAAAATATAAAATAAATAAAAATTAAATAAAAAAGAAAACGGCTCAGCCGGCTCCGCAAGCCAAGCCACCAAGCCAAGCCGAGCCATCAAAGCTGACTCAGCCATTGAAGCCATCAGTCGGTCCATGATCTAAGCGTGGACCGCCAGCTCAGCAAATTCCGGCAAATCAGAGCCTGCCACATGGTGGACCTAGACCCTTAAAGGGTCTACAAAAATTTATCGCGGCTCACAGGGCAATCTGGTCATTTCACTCGACGACAGAAGCATTGATTGATTGCGGTGTGCGGTGCGACCGATCTACGCGGTCCATGGGAACAGTGATTGTGCGATCGGACGGGTGCGGTTGATTGCGGTTAAGATCGGACGGTCAGCATTTTTTTCGGTTGCCAATTTTACTCGGATCACCATCGGATGGCAGCGCCTGATTCCAGCTTCGATTCGACGGTCCAGAATGCTCCCGACGGTGATCAGGACTCCCAAAGCGTGATTTACGGCCAGATTTTCTCGATCAAGCACGATCGGACGGTCAGAATTTAATTCGAGCTGATCTGGGCTAATAGGCATCCGATTTTGATGATTTTTGAACAGTTCGATTTCTATCGAATAGCCAGATTTTACCAGATTTACTAGAGTCATAACAGAGTTATTTTTATTCAAATTTTATTCAGATTTTTATGATTATAAAGGAAATTAGTCCCATATTGCTTTTAGAAATAAATATCTACCTCTTCTAGCTCTATAAAAAGGATTCTAAGCCTCTAAGAAGGGGGGAGGGTTGGAAGGGAAGCTAAGGTATAGGGTGGAAGTCAAGCTCTGGATTAAAGGTTGCTTCAAAGCTGCGGTGCTGCTGAGAAGAAGAGCCGATCTTTTACGCCATCTTCATGCCTACGCCGATCTGCGATCTTCATCTAGTCTTTTTCCTTTAATTTCTTATATTAAAATTCTGAATTTTCTTTAATTTCTTGTATTTAAATTCTGCATCTTAGTTTTAAATTTAATAAAGAAAGTTTTATTATTCTTTTCAATTCTAGCTCTTTAAATTATTTGTTCTTTATTGCTTTTTAATTTTACTATAAGTAGTTGCTAAGATCTAAATAGTAGATCTTAGTATCAAATTTATTTTTACATAATTTAAATTCTATTTTTATTTATAGATCTATTTTTTGACTTTAATTTTTAAAAAAAAAATCCTTGCTTTCTTTTCTTGAAAAAAAAAAAAGAATCAAAGATTTTAGAAATAAATCATTGCCTCTCTGTGGATTCGATCCGACTCATCACTTTCTTCATAATTTTTAGTTAGTTTAAAAAGTAAAGAGTCGGATTTAAATTGATAAATACGGTGTCTTAACGACAGCATCGTGTCCCTTTCAGGGCTCATTCAAAACACCTTTCCAATACTTGGCTTTTCTTTTTACTTTATCTTGCTTACTCTAGCTTAGGTCTGACTAAACTTCAATCTATCTTATAAATTTCAAACATTTGGTTATGTTTTGCTTTTCATAATTGGTTTCAAACTTAGCTGATCATGTTTTCAATTCATTACTAAACCATCTAAATAATTTCAGCCTTATAAGCAGCATAATTCAACTTCAAACTTGAATTTAAATTACATATTTTAACTTACTAACTTCCAAGCCATTTCTTATACCACTAATTATAAAATTTTGTTCACATTTACTGATTATAAAATTTTATCCACATCACGAATTAAACTTTGCTCATATCATTAGTTAAACTTCTACTCATCTCTGTTAATCATAAACCTTTATTCTAGCTTAGGTCTATCCCTTCTATTCATAACCCACTTCTTATACTCACTGATTCAAAATTAATTTTCATTCATCTCTATCGATTATAAATCCTTGCTGATCTTCATTATCTATAACCATCACGTATCTCTTCTGATGATTAATTCTTACTCATACCATCCAATTAACCATGCCCATATCAATAATTACACCTTGCTCATCCCAATAAACTATTAACATTGCTCTGATCATCAATTAAACCTTACTTATATCATTAATTAAACTTTGCTTATCTCTGTAAACCATTAAACCTTGCTCTGATACCAAATATATAACACCCCCTATTTGGAACCAATAAAAATATCACAAAAATCAAAATTCTCAAGATTTTAAAATTTGGATTCTAGTTCAAATTTTCTCAAATCCGATACTTTTAAAACATTCTTACTTTAGAACAAATAGGTTAAAGGATCTCTACAATTTGTTAAAAATTATTTTGCAACTCATTAACACCTAAGGATCAATTATCGTTAAATTTTATTTTAAGAAAATCTATATTTTATATAGCTCTTCATACAGGTGCTAGCTTTCAGAGTTAAAAATTTTTTAGAACTCGCAACAGTAGATAGTCATGATTTATGCTCAAATGATTTAAAGATACCGTAAATAAATTATCATGCCATATATACACGAACATAAATCTTTATTTTACTATTTTGCTAGTTTGGGATGTTACACTTCTTCCTCCATCTTTTCTTCCTCATATTCCTTTACTTCTTTAGAGAGTTTGTGAGATCCAGAGAACAAATCAAATCAACCATCGGGAGGCATCTTCAGTAAGGGAGCTAGTACCTCGATGAAGATACAGGCCTCTGATAAGATCGAGAGTTTTGCATGGATACTCATAGAGACTAGATGCGTGTGTGGCTCTATAGGAACCTTACCAGATTATCACAATAATCGAATTACGATATTCCTCTATCCATGCAAAGATATTAATCTTTTTTAAATCTATTTTTTATTTTTTAGCATCTTAATCTTGCATATGATAGATCCTAGGGTGGTAATAGATTAGATCTATTACATGCATGTTTGATTAAAAATATTTTAATCAAATCTAAAATTTTTTTGTTGTTAGACTTTTTTTAGTTTCAGTATGCACTAGGAGACTTTATTTTCTAAGAAATCCTTCAAGTGGTATTAAGCCTAGATCATTTCATATGCATTAAATTAAGATATGATAATCACACTACTACAGAATAGGGCTAAAGTAGCACTTACTATTGCAATGGTTCAAAAAATACTGCCATAGGATCTAAGACAATGGTTATACCAAACTACTGTCATATATTTAACCTATAGAAGTAGTTATAAATAACCGCTGTCATAGATTAATTTATAGCAGCAATTATCAAAAATTGCTACTATAGGTCAAATCTATAACAATGGTTAGATGTAAGTATTACCATAGATAAAATGTATAACAGCTATTATATTTAATCGCTATCAAAGGTTCAATTTATTGTAGTAGTTAATTAACTGCTACCATAGTAAAATCAGTAGCAGTGGTTATCCATAACCATTGTCATAGATTGGATCCTATGGTAGTAATTTTATTTAACCAATGCTATGGATCAATCTATGGCAGCGACTAGGTTGAACCATTGTTATATATATAATATATTTTTTTTATATTTTTTTGAATATAATATAATTTTAAAATTTAAAATTTATCTTCACCATTTATTATCTAAATAATTATCATTAAATTATCATAATAAAAAATCATCTTGATCCGATAATCCTAGATATGTCGATTGATAAAATTCGATTTATCAGTCATAAATGACTACATATTTATCTAATAGATATAGACCATCGATAGATTTGAAAACTTACAACGACGATCTTAGTGACATTTATAATATACTATCAAAGTTTTATTTCAATTGAATATTAATATCATGATTAATTTAGCATAGAATGGTTTCGACCATTAAGTGAGAAATGAATGATCAAAAGGCCAAACGGCATTCGATTATAAGATAATTTTTTACATAAATGATCTTTACTATAACTTTAATTATTTTATATGGTGATGATCATAAAATCCATATCATTTCTATATGAACCGTTCATGCTAAGTAGAACTTGCAAAAGCACAAGCATAATTACCTGAGTTTAAGAACGAGTATCGAGCGATGTATAATTTTGGATTATTCTTAGATGTATGATTTGAATTTTATGATTACCACTATAAAAATAATTAAAGAAGTAGCCAAAATTATTTATCTAAAAAATTATCTCATAATCAGACATCATTTGATCTTTTGATCATTCGTTATTTATTTAACGATCGAAATTATTTTATACTAAATTGACCATGATAATAATATTCGATTGAAGTTAAACTTTGATAATATGCTATAAATATCATCAAGATCATTATTATAGATTTTTAGATCCATCGATAGTCTGCATCTATCAGATCATCATGCTATCATTTATGGTCGTCGAAATCAAAGTTTATCAATTGATGAAGCTAGAGCTACCAGATCGAGGTGATTTTTTGTGATGATACTCTAATGATAATTATTTAGATAATGAATGATGAAAATAATCTTTAAATTCTAAAATTATATTATATTTTAAAAAAATTAAAAAAAATTATACTAAACTATGATAGCGATTTTGGAACCACTGTAATAGGTCTATGGCAGCAGTTTTCATTAACCGTTGCCATAGACCTATGGTAGTGGTTTGAAAACTACTATCATAGATTAAGTCATTTTTCCGCCCAGCCCACCTCATTTTTGGTTTTTCTCTCTCGAGCTCTCTCTCTCTCCCTCCTCTTCACCATCGGTAAGCTCCTCCTCCCTCCTCTCCATCATCGGTCCAATGCTGCCGACGCGCTCATCCCTGGCATCCCTTGACCAGCCCTGCCTCCTCTTTCTTCTCTGATCGACGCCGCCTCCTTCCTTACCTCCTTCTTTTTCGGCCAGCCCCACTACTGACTCTACCTTCCTCTTCCTTGGTCGGCCCTACCTCCTCCTTCTTTTTTGATCAATCCTGCCTCTCTTTTCCCCAGCCGACCTTGCCTCCTCTCTCTCATTCTCTCCACTCATTCCTTGACGCAACCCACTGCAGTCGCACCCCCTCTTGCACCGCCATCATCCCTTCGACCTTTCTACTCTCTCTTTTTGTCTCTCTATCTCTCTCTTCTCTTTTCTCTCTCTCTCTTTTTTTCTCTCTATCTCTCTCCATATCTCACTGTCTCTATCTCTCTTTCAGGCTATCTCAAGCGCCACCCCCTTCCTCTAACACCGTAGCCACCGTCGACCCTCGAAGCTCTATATGACCTCCCTTCCTGTAGCCGTAGGTATAATTTTTTTATTTTATTTCATAGTAATATTTATTAATTATCATTTATAATATTTATAATAATTTTATAATAATATTTTAAAAATTTTTGCTGGCGGGTTTTGGAGCATGCTGGCGGCCATGGGCTAAGTCGGTAGGTAAAACAACTCCTGCTAATTGATTTTGAGCCATGCCAATGGGTTCTAGGTCGTGCCATGCCGGCGGCCTTAGGCCGTGTCGTGCTGATGGCCATGGACGGTCCTAGGTCGTGGGCCAGAGCGGTAAGCTGAAAACACCCACCGACAGGTCCTGGACCATGCCAGTAGGTTCTGAGCCATGCCGACGAGCTTGGGCCGTGCCATGCCGATAGATAAGTGAAACCCTACCAACAGGCGTTGGGTCGTGTTGTAGATTCTACCGATCGATAAGCTGAAAATATCCATCAGCGGGTTCTGGACCGTGCCAATAGGTTTTGGACCATGCCAATAGGTTTTGGACCATGCCGATAGGTTCTAGGCCATGTCGGTGATCTTAGATCGTACCGTGTCAATCGATAAGAGAACCTCCACTGATGGGTTCTGGGTTGTGCTAGTAGATTCTTGACCATCGGGTTATGGGCAATAGCTTGGTAATGGGATGTCGAGGCATGACGGTGATTACTACCAGAAGCCACAGCCTAGAGCTCCATCCTCCATCCTTTGGCTTTGAGTGAAACTCCCACAGAAATACATTTGAGTGATGGTTCACAGGCCAAAGAAGTAGAGTTTGAGCTTTATTAATATTCTCATCAAGACATCTAACTCTAGTAATATTCTGGTATAAATGTAAGAGTTTATTTATGGATGTAATTCATGTTATAGACTTTATTGCATAAAATTTTTTGAATTATTGTTTATATCTTATTGCTTTTATTTATTGCATTACATAATGATAGACCTATCAATTGATTAGTATACATAATCTCCGACATCTATATATTTATATATTTTTATAGATGGAAGAATTATGTACAATGATCAATTAATTATCTAATTTGGATAGTTTAAAAATTATAAATAATTCTATAGATAATTATATTAATCAAATGTTATGTTGAGGGTTTCGAAAGAAATTTTGGACAACATCTTTCTTTTGTTCTTCCTACATGAGAGAACTAAAGAGAAATACTATCAAATTTTTTTCGATCCATATTGCATATCGTTTGATTACTGTAATGAATCTATAGAATTAATGCAATTCTTGAATAAGATAGGATCTATCTTTACCTATTAGTTGATGATATGATGCATTTATTGCATATCTAAAAATGATATTTAATGTAAGTTTCATACATGATTTAATTACACTATCACCATTTTTATAATAGATAAAGGATGGATGAAGTTTAGTAGGCTCTCACCAGAATATAAGGTTGAACTTCAAATATTTTTTGATTTTGCTATAGAAAAATTTGAAGATCATAAACTTTTCCAATATCCTTATAAGAAGTATATGGATGGACCGTGGTTACCTCGTTAAGATGTAAATGATCACCTCACTATTTATGGCTTTAAATCTAGTTATAAAATTTGTTAGGATCAACATGATGAGATCAGGCCACAAGGAAGTGATCAACATGATAAGAGAGTGGAATAAATGGTTTATGATATTTTTTTATTTATTGATAATAATGATGGTGCATCTACGTCAATGCCTGATCCTGCCATTTAGTCCAACAAGCTATATGTAAGCCTAAAAGATAATGCCAATAACATATATGATTCTCACCTCGGCCAAAACTAACAAGCATGATTACTTCTTCAAAAAAAGCTCTATCCTCCTTTGCTAGCTAGGGTTAGGCTGGGCGACTAATGAAACATGGAAAAAAAATCTCTCTATGCATTTTGTCTGGCGAAGACTAGGTGTCCTGCTTCATTGTAGTTATCTAATAGAGGATGCATGCTGGGTGGGCTAGGTTGGGTTAGAGTTAGTCATGAGCTCAATTTGTTTTATTAAGGATGAGCCAATCTTTGGCCGGCACATGTTTGCATTAACATTTCAAAATCTCAAATCAATTTTCAACTCCAAGATGTGTTGAGCTTGGCCCAACTTTAGATGGAATGACAAATAGTAAGAATGTGGAGAAGGTTCGCAAGTTGATGGAGGATGCTAATATTTCGTTGTATCCCGGATGTGAAAAGATGATGAAGCTTGAGTTTTTAATCTAATTATATCATGCAAAATGCTTTAATGGGTTCAATAATAATGAAGTGAACGGTATACTAAATCTTTTGAGGGATATTCTTCTGAATAATGCATAAATCCTAAAGAATAATTATAAGGCATCGAAGATTATTGAACAGCTGGGCTTTACTTATACCAAGATACATGCATGTCCTAATGATCGCATGCTCTATTAGAAGGGAGATACCAACCAAAATGAGTGCACAAGATGCGGTGTATCAAGATAAAAATAGAATAAAGATGGCACATCGATCCGTATACCTCAAAAATTGATGTGGCATTTTTTTTGATTCCAAGACTACAAAAGTTATTAATGTCGATCAAGACATCGAAGGATATGAGATGGTATGAAGAGAATCGAACAAAAGATGATATATTGAGGTATCCAGTTGATAGAGAGGCATAGCAAAAGTTTAATAAAATACATCCTGACTTCGCATAAGAAATATGCAATGTGAGGTTGAGCTTGTCATACGATGGTTTCAACTTGTTCAAGCACATAAATACCATCCATAGTATATGATCAGTGTTTATTTATATTTACAATCTTCCACCATAGATGTGTATGAAAAAATCCTTTGCTTTTATGACAATGCTCATCCCTAGATCGATGGAGATAGGTAACGATATTGATGTCTATTTATAGTCTCTTATTACCAAGCTAAAATAGTTATGAAGCATCAAGATGTTTTGATAAATAAGTCATTCTCCATACACACAGCGCTTCTATGGATAATAAATAACTTTTCAGCTTATGCCTTAATATTATGTTAGGGCACGAAAGGTGAGTCAGCATGCCCGATTTATAGAAAAAAGTTCTGATATAAAAAGTTGACACATCGAAGTAGCTTTAGCTTTATGGGGCATCGACGTTTCCTCCATCGAAAGCATCCATACAGAAGGGATGCACACTCCTTCGATGACACTGTTGAAGAAGGTGGAGCACTTAGCAAGATGTCTAAGAATGAGGTGTTGAGAGAGTTGGATGATCTCAATGTTGAATTTAAAAAAGTTATCCGATTGGAGGTAAGAAGAGGAAACATCAATCAAAGATAGATGACACATACTTTAATTGGAGGGGAAAAGCATCTTCTTTGACTTGCCATATTAGAAGACAAACTTATTATGCCACTACTTAAATATAATGCACATTGAAAAAAATGTACGCAAGCTCCGATTGGCAATAATCTTGAACATCAAGAATAAGATCAAGGATGATTTAAATTTTTAATTTGACTTGAAAAAATGAAGTATTAGAAGATCACTCCACCTGGAGCTGGTAGGAGAAGAACAGTGGAGGCTCCCTCATGCATGCTATATTATAAATGCTTTCGAATAGTCCATATTTCTTCATGTATTGAAGAATGTAAAGATTCCAAATGGATACTCAAGTAACATATCAAAATATGTGAATAGTAAGGATGTCAAACTTGGGGATTGAAAACTCATGATTATCATATGTTGATGCAGGAGTTGATCCCAATAGCTATTCGCCGTGTGTTATCAAAAAATATCAATCTTTGCAACTTCTATAGAGATATTTGTGCAAAAAGGTTGCTTAAGAAAGACATGAAGAAAATGAAGATAAGGATAGTGACTATATTATATGATTTGGAGAAGATATTTTCACCATCATTTTTTACTATAATGATGCATCTCATGATGCACCTTGCAGGAGAAGTTGCACTTGGAGGTTCAGTATTTTGCAGATGGATGTACCCAACTGAGAGAAATATTCAAACACTAAAATCATATGTAAGAAATATATATCGTCCGGAGGAATCCATAACATAATGTTATTTGGATCAAAAGTATATGGATTTTTGTACCATATACTTAAATAAGCTTAAAACATATCATAACCGATCAATAAGAAATCAAGATAATCAGTATGAGCCAATTGAGCCTACATTTGAGTCTATTTCATAGTTATGTGGACCTTTTACTTCATACCGTCTCACTAATTTGAGTATCGAGGAAAAGAATAAGACACACCGCTACATACTCTTCAACTGTGATGTCATTAAGCCGTACATAAGATGAGTCACTGATCAATCTTTTTTATTTTATAATACTTAGAAGAAAATATTTTATTATATCAAAATTTATTTTTTATATATGCAGCAAAATAAGGAGGTCATAAGAGTAAACTACGGCACTCTAAGTATGTGAGAGAAAGAGAAAATATACAACAAAAATTTTTTTGAGTTGTTCAAAAATCATATAAATGAGTATATATTCTTGCCTTGTATACCTTATTTGAACATGTTTACTAATTAGATATCATATTCTTAAGTATGAAGATTACCGCTCGATGATGTGAGCCTTGAAGAGCATATTCTTTTAATGGAATCTAATCATACCATACATGAGTATAAATAGCTCATCATTAACGACTATAGGTTCAATATTCATAGCCGATCCATAAACATGGCAACATAAAATAGTGGCATTATATCGAGTACCACCATTGGGTATTTACTAGCACAAGGGATTCACAGCATCATACAGAGGATCTGAACTATAATGAGGTGGTGGAGAAGATAATCATCTTGAACTACTATTCTAAAGAAAGGATTACATTGATGAAATATGATTGATTGGACATCTTGTCTCAGTCAGGAATAAAGACTGATGAGTGTGATTTTACTCTCATCAACATGCAATGCCATCTCCACACTAAAGAGCCATACATACTTGTCTCCTAAGCTAGTCAAGTCTTCTACATTAGTGATGTTAGAAAATATGTTCTAAAATCAATCGTCGGCCTATTGATGGTTAAGCTCATCTTATAAATGTAAATGATCTATAATGAATAAAATATTTATTATGGCTTTTTTAATTATAAGTGTACATCTTCTAATGAACTATTGTATTATGATGAAGTTCTTAGGACTATTTAGAATCAATAAAAAGAAGATTTATTATTTAGTCCTTAAAAGTGTTCACGACTAAATAATATATTATTACCTAGGATGATAACATTTATCAAAATAAATCATTGTATGCAATATAGGTTGGTTGTCCTCTTAACTATAGAGTATAAAGATATTAGTATGATATACAGATGAGATTTATGGGTACATCATTACTGAATATGACCAACTTCAGAGCATTTTTCCATCAAAAATTACTCTGATAGGATATAGATATAAGTGTCTCTCTAACCTAAGATCACCACGATGACTTGCAAGCAACTTACTGTACTTTGATGCTGGACTATCTAAATTTTTAATTCAGTGATGAAAGATTTTTAGGCACAAACGAGTACTTCTAAAGTTAGTGTATGATCAAGATATTTGTTAGATATATATGCCTTAGAAGTCAGAATTGGCAGACACTTATAATACACTTCTAGGGACAAAATTATAATTTTGACTATTACTAATAAAATAGATTATTTTTTATCATATATATGTATTTAGTGTCTATGATACATCCTTTGAGTTAATGATAATGATAATTCATATTTTCAAGAGTTAAAAATTTAAGACATGAATAATCATTATTAATTCATAAAATGCTTCCGACCATAAGATCATCACGAGGATGGTGATTGATTCAGAAGGTTGGTATACAATCGCTTTCCTTTAGTAGATGAGTCTTGAGTCTACGATGTGGAGACACTGGAGCAAGAGTATAGGTACTCATTAGAGAACGAGGGCACTGAGCGTGACCACCTCGAGTAGTCATTAGAAAGTCTACCTACTCATCAATAACTGACTCGATGCTGCAGTGGTGTGTCTGGTTCTTTGACCTGAGGTGCATCGGTAGTTCACCTTGAGGGTGTTATAGTTTGACTACACCATAACTTGGTCTCCTAATCATATGGAACCCTGAAGTGTATGTTGGCTATAGCATGTTCATTGTAGGAACTGGATCGCATTAAGATGGAATCTATCTACCTCGGTGGTAGAGGAGCAGCCCTATGATGATCATGAGAATCAAGTCCAGAAGCCCATGGCCATGGCAGAGTGAAATAATAGAAAGAGTTTCTATTTACGTTTTCATATCGAACTTGAATCAAATGATTACATCATATGACAGAGACTAGGGTTTGATGAGTTCACCTAAATCCTATTTAGAACAGGGCTCAAGATAGAAGAACTTAATCACACAGATAGCAGCACCAAGAGGTTCGCATTCAGCTCTGATGGATTGCCACCATATACTGCTAGGTGTCACTGATGAATTTTGGGAGCAATTAGAATGATTTAGATGATCGATCATTCTAGCTGTTCGAATCAGAAGAGTTCTGATCCATCGAAAGGAGTTTCGATGGTGTCAATGATAGAGATCATGACATATCCCATTACCATACAGAACTAAACCTAACTGGGTCACACAAACAAGAGTTTGAATCTGATGATCATCAATTGAACTAATCCAGTTCAATTGATCTGAATGAGATTCAATTAGGTTCAAGAAAATCATGCTAGCACTCGATTGAACCTAACGTTCTTCTTTTACTATCATAAATAGTTGTCCTTACTGAGCCAAAGAAGTTTGTGCTCAATCAAAGGCCTTCACTTGGTCTAACTGGAGCCTGTTCAGGTTAAAAAAGGGTTATCTTATTTTGTAAGATAACACCTGCCATTTTTAGTCACCTATCATTTCTCATCCTTTGACTTTGGTCAAAAGTTGACCTTTGATTGGTCAAATATTGACCATTGATACTTTGACTTCTGTCCACATGTCACGCATTACTGGAGAGCTGGTAAGGGCCTATCCCTTTGCCAGAACCTGGCAAGAAGGAGGGCGCACGCCACCCTTGGCGTGTGCCCAAGTAGGAGGTGCCCAGGAGTCCCTATTGGACAGGGACTCCATCTTCCTTTTGGATTTCGATTAGACTTCTCCTAAGAATCAAGTTTGACTGATCTTAGGCACCATCTAAGGAGGAATCCAAGGGACTCTATTCCCATCAATCAGATTTAGATCTAATTTCATAAAGGATTGTGATTGGTTGGGAAGAAGAGGAGTTGGATCATGCATAGTATATAAATAAAACCCTGCGCCCAACTCAAGGAGTATCTGAAATCTGAAAAAAGAGTTCTCCATGCCCCAAGGCTTCCTCCCTCTTCCTCCTCCATGCCAAGTTCTACTTCTCCCTCTCCTCTCCACATCCAAAAGGAATTTGGATCTTAGTTGGCGCGATCCAGGTGAGAGAAAGGCGATAAAAAGCTAGAAGGCTGCACTGCTGCAAAGGACAACTGCTGATCTTCAAAAGGTATTTTTGAAGATCCTCCAGATCAGATCTAGATCTATTTTTTAGAGATGTGATAGAAAAGAAGAGGATCTCTAGATCCAGCCTGAGTGGATACGGTAGAGGTCAGGCACTTGTGTGGCTGGATCCAGAACCTTCCGCTGCTCATAGGATCATCAATGGATAATAGGATTACCCTACATCAAGGTAAATTAAATTTAATTTAATTTATTTAGATTTTATTTTTATTATTAGAATAATAAAAATTAGATCTAAAACATCCTAGATCTAATTAAGATTGAAGAGAAAAATTTTTGAAGTATATCTCTTGATCCGATCAGATCTAAACGAATCTGATCCGAAAAATCAGAATTTCTCTTCAATTGGTATCAGAGCTAGGTTCTAAAAGTGTTTAGATCTGATTTTAAATTTATTCTAATTAAAAAATAAGTGATTTTAGATATCACATGAGATGTGATCAGATCTAAAATCAGAAAAAATTAAAATTAAATGATTTGGATCTAAGATTAGAAAATATGCATGACTAGTTCTAAAATAGAATAGTTCTATAGAATAGTCTTGCATGTTTTTAATTTAATTTGATTAAATTATATTCTAGATCTATTTATTTACTATTTTTTAATATTATAATTATTATAATAATATCTAAAAAATAGCAAATAAAATTATTTAATTTTAAACATCATATGAGATATGATTGATGCATGTCTAGACTAGTTGTAGAATAGTTCTACATAGTTATCTAGATTAGAGTTTATTTTGATAAGATCAATTTAAATCTAATTTTTTAGATTATTATGAGATAATTTAGATCTAAAAATATGCATGATTCGATACATGAGATGTATGCAAAATATGCCATGATTAGATCTAATTTGTATATGAGATATATGATATAGATCTAAAATTATTTTGTAGTATTACATGTTCCTGATTAAGGCGTTCTTCTTGGCCGTCCGGTCATAAGAGTAAGAAGGGATTTAAAGATCCTTGCTTTTCATTCGATGGAGTGCTCTTATGATGCATATAGGGGTGTTGCATGTTTCGTCCTTAATCAAAAAATCCAAAACTTAACTTTTCTGTAAAATCCTAGATCCAAAAAACCCTAGCATTTATTATGCATATTTTTCTATGAACCCTACTTAATTAAGAATTAAGAATTATAAATATTAATTAAATCTAAAATTAGAATTTTAGATCTAAGATTATATTCATAAATACTGTATGGATTCGGGTATGGGTAGCTTCAATTAGGTCTAAGCGGTTGATCAAACCGAATCAAGAGTTGGTTAGGATGGGATCAAGAGTGCTTAGAATTGACCAGCCCATTAGATATATGTTTGGTCAAGATCGAGTCACGCCACATGTGGTCATAACTTCAAGACCTAATTTGACTCCAGACGGTTCGAGCCTAGATTGTAAACTAACCTAATCAATTCTGGTCAAATAAATTCAATATTTAAGGTAAGTATGGTAGATATGATCGGTGATCTTTAATTAAGAGCTACTCAATCTAAATATGTTCACGGTACGAGTTAATGACATATTCCTCCCATCAATCTCACTTACCTGGCCGATGGATCTGTTGATCCAGTTCTGTATTGAGGTAGTCTAACATTTCAAGCTAACCCATTTTACTTGGTTAGTCATAACTGTTATAACTAGTCAAGTCTAGTTTAAGAGATTTAAATTAAAATCATTTTAAGAAAATATTAAATCAATTGATCTTCCATCATTGTAAATGTGCAGGCCTTTTCCAAGATTTATTATTTTCGACTAGATATAGTAGTTTAGTTGTACCGAAAAGATGCAACCACATCTATTAAGCACAGGATGCTATGGATTAGAGGATAAATCGAGCTCAATATTTTAGATATGGTGAGGGTTCCAATCATGAATCCAGTCTCGTGCAAATGGTGGGTCAGACTTAACTAAGTAGTAGAGCAATATTACGGACATAGTGAGCTTCATGAATTAGAGATCAAGTTTGGGTGCACCATGTTTAGAAAAATATTGGATATAAGAGATTGTCCACTCATTGACTGACTCATCATCAATAATTATTAGGTGAGATGGAAAGTCAGTCGGTGGGACTGTACCACCTACTAAAAGTCTTTGGTCATAGAGATTTTCACATCTCTACTAAGAAAGTGTAAGGATCCGAGAAAATAGTGAAAGCCTAAATTTATTTAAAAATAAAATTTCTAAATAAATTGGTTAAGTCAATTATAAAATCTAACTAAAAACTTTGACTCTCTACAGAAAAATATCTACGTCGAACCCATTAGCCCAATCCTAGATACCCATAAATTGATCGAACCTAATTATAAAGAATTGACTCTAGGAATTTAAAAATTATTTTATATTCTAAAAAGCTAACCTATGTACTAAACCAGAAACTTTCCACTCTATTAGCCCGTGCATCAATCCGCTAATCAGAGAGTGTCTCATGAAAAATGGTTGGACGATGACAACAAGGTTAGGTGCGATGTGTTGGGCTCAATATCTAATGAGTTGTAATGCCAACACGAGAGAACATAAAGACTACATACCAAATGTTGGCTCACCTGTACAAGAGTTGTATGATGAACAGAGCTCTATACAGTGTGTTACCAAATCTCGAGAAGACTCTTTAAGACAGATGCGTGATGAACAGTCAGTCCAAGATCATTGCTCTGGCATGCAATAATCAAAGACCTAGAAGAGCTTGAGAAGCTCGGTGTGAAGTTAGACTTGGATCTATAGAATGATATGATCCTGCATAGTTCCTTAACTAATTTATATGGATAGTTCATTCATGAACATTACCATATGAATAAGCTCCAAAAATTTTTTGACCGAGTTGATGAATATACTGATTCACTACTGAGCTAGACTTATGAAAGGTTCTAAAGAGCTCAAGTTTTGGCTATGGAAACGGACTTCTTCCAAGAGAAAGTCTTCTGAAAAGAAAAAAAAGTCTGTGAAAAAGCAAAAGGTGGAAGGAGCAAAGAAGAAGAAAGCAGAACCGAAGAATGAAAGCCGCTGCCAGAAGGAAAAGTATTTTTCCATTACAACTAGCGACGGCCATTGAAAGCGAAACTGTCCTACTTACCTGGCCAGCCTGAAGAATAAGAAGGAAGGTCCTTCTAGAGGTATGCTCATTATTGAGTCTAACCTTATGATTTCTTCTGCATCCAGTTGGATGCTTGACTCTAGTTCTAGTGCTTCATTCTGTGCACTTTCCATGTAGGATTCTTGAGGATAGTAGAAGGCTGAGGGATGGATGACATGATTCCTACGCATCGAAAATGGAGCAATAGTTGCTATTAGTGGCCATAGGAACTTATCCTTCTTTCGATTACCATCTGATTTAGTATCTTAGTACTTTGAAAGACTATTTATTATGTGCCTGCAGCTAGCAGAAATTTGAATTTTCTATTTCATGCTTAGCACTAAGAAAGGCTATGTGATTAATCTTCTTTAAGGACCATTGTAACTATTTCTTTATGAAAAAATAAAATTGCAAGTGGTTTTCTTAATTAACGATCTTTATCAGCTACATATTGATATTACCTATTCTAACTGTTCGAGCAAAATGTGAATGCCATAGAAATGAAACGACCTAGAGATAGTCCAAATGAATAGATATCTATGGCACCTTAAGATTAGGTCATATAGCAGAAGATAGGATTCAACAAATTGGAAGAATTCAAATGGGCTAATTGAGTCTATTGACTTTCGAGTCATATCCAACTTGTGAATCTTGTCTTCCAAGGCAAAATGACCAAGGTACTCCCTTTTATGGGACATGGGGAAGAGGGCCACAGAATCGTTCTTGCCCTGGTACATACTAGATGTGTGCGGCCCATTTGATGTGCCGGCTAGAGGCAATTTTGTCTACTTCATTTCCTTTTAACCGATGATTCTATCTTAGGTATGGGTATGTGTATCCTTATGAGACACAAGTCTGAAGCTTTTGAAAAGTTTCAAAAAATTTCAGACATGAAGTAGAAAAATAAACTAGAAAAACTCATTAAGGATCTTCGATCAGATCGAGGAGGTGAATACCTTAGTTGAAGAATTCTATGGACTATCTTCAAGAAAAATGGCATAGTTCTCTCAATGAACTCCACCAGAAATACCTCAACTCAATGGAATTTCAGAATGGATAAATCGGATCCTATTAGATATGGTCCGATCCATGATGAGCTTCACAGACCTTTCTGATTTTCTTTAGGGACACTCATTGTTAACTTCAATTTATCTACTGAATAAGGTTTCCTCTAAAACCGTTCCTACCACACCGTATGAGATATGGCATGGTAAGAAATCAAGTCTGAGTCATCTCAGAATTTGGGATTGTCCGACTCATGTTAAAAGACAACAAGCGGACAAGTTAGAGTTTAGGTCCTTCAGAGCTCGATTCATAGGATATCCTAAAGAGTCATTAGGATACTATTTCTACATTCCATAAGACCATAATGTGATTATGAGTCGACATGCCATCTTTCTTGAAAAATAGTTTATTTAAGATAGCGGCATTGGAAAGCAGATTAAGCTTGATGAGAAAGTCTCACAAGTACAATGAACTAAGGACCAATTGGAACCAAATCAGGTTAAGCCAATAAGAATACTACCTCCTCCACCTCATAGATCGAAAAGAGTTTCCCATCTTCCTGAAAGATACTTAGGTATTATTTTAGAGAAAGTAGAGAAAATGTTCCTTGTAGGTAATGGTGCTCATGGTGATGATCCCAAAATCTACAATGAGGCGATATCAGATATCGACTCCAAGAAATGGCTAGAGGCAATGCAGTCAGAAATTGACTCGATGCACTCAAACCAAGTCTGGACCTTGGTAGATCCACCAGAAGGTATAGTACCTATTGGGTGTAAATGGATCTTCAAGAGAAAGATTGGTGCAGATGGAAATGTGGAGACATTCAAGGCTAGACTAGTGGCAAAAGGTTATAGTCAACGCGAAGGCATTGACTATTAGGATACCTTTTTCTCAGTGGCTATGCTAAAATCCATCCACACATTGCTTGCCATTGCAGCCTATTTTGATTATGAAATATGGCAAATGGACATGAAAACGACATTCTTGAATGGATATCTTGAGAAAGATATCTATATGGAACAGCCATTAGGTTTCACATTTAGTGATACTGATCATAAGGTTTGCAAGCTGCAAAGGTCCATATATAGACTTAAACAAGCATCTCGGAGCTGGAACACTCATTTCAATGATGTGATCAAAATATTTGGTTTCATCAAAAATGAAGAGGAACCATGTGTGTCTTCAAAAAGGTCAGTGGGAGCGCTGTTGTCTTCCTCGTATTGTACGTGGATGACATCCTCCTTATTGGGAATGATATTTTCATAATGACGACAGTCAAATTATGGTTGTCCAAGAAATTCTCCATGAAAGACCTAGGTGAAGCATCCTTTATTCTAGGAATTAAGGTCTATAGGGATAGACCGAATAGGATGCTAGGACTTTCACAGAAGATGTACATAGAGGAAGTACTAAAGAGGTTTAGTATGGAAAACTCTAAGAGGGGATTAATATCCTTCAGACATGGTATTCATCTTTCCAAGAAGATGTGCCCTAGCACACCTGAGGAAATAGAATGCATGAGCAAGATCCCTTATGCTTCTGCAATAGGGAGCCTCATATATGCCATGCTATGTACACGACCTGATATAGCCCATGCTGTGAGTGTCACAAGCAGATATCAGTCAAATCCAGATGAAGAACACTGGACTTCTGTGAAATGTATCCTTAAGTACTTGAGAAGAACTAAGGATATGATGTTGGTCTTTGGTAATGGAGAACTCCAAGTCCTAGGGATACACAGACTCAGATTTCATGTCCGATGTAGATGATTGAAAGTCGACATCTGAGAGTCTATTTGTGTGCAATGGTGGTACTGTCAGCTGAAAGAGTTCTAAGCAAACCGTGATAGCAGATTCCACCATGAAAGTAGAATATATCGCTGCATCAGAGGCTGCGAAGGAAGCATTCTGGTACAAGAAGTTTGCTGCGTAGAAATTGGAGTAATGCCATCAAATGCCATTCCTCTATACTGCGACAATAATGGCACCATAGCCCTTGCTAAGGAGCCAAGGTCTCATCAAAAATTCAAGCACATTGAGCGGCGATACCACCTCATCCATGATTACCTCGAGAAGGATTACGTCGAGGTCAAGAGAGTCAACTCCGCAGACAATGCGGTAGACCCACTTACAAAGTCGTTGGGACAACAGAAATTCGAAGCCCACCTTGAGAAGATGAGACTTAGACTTGTAGCAAATTGACTTTAGGACAAGTGAAAGATTGTTAGATATATGTGCCCTAGAAGCTAGAATTGGCTGACACTTGTAATACACTTCTAGGGGCAAAATTATAATTTTGACTATAATTAATAAAATTGATTATTTTCTATCACATATGTGTATTTAGTGTCTGTGATACATCTTTTGAGTTAATGGTAATGATAATTCATATTTTCAAGAGTTGAAAATTTAAGACATGAATAATCATTATTAACTCATAAAATGCTTCCGACCATAGGATCATCACGAGGATGGTGATTGATCCGAAAGGTTGGTGTATAATCGCTTCTCTTTAGTAGATGAGTTTTAAGTCTACGATGTGAAGACATCGGAGCGAGAGTATGGATACTCGTAAGAGAATAAGAGCACTAAGCGTGACCACCTCGAGTAGTCATTAGGAAGTCTACCTTCTCATCAATGACTGACTCGATGCTGTAGTAGTGTGTCTGGTTCTTTGACCTGAGATGCATCGGCAGTTCACCTTGAGGGTATTATAGTTTGACTACACCATAACTCGATCTCCTAGCCATACAAAATCCTTGAGGTGTATGTTGGCTATAGCATGTTCATTATAGGAACTGGATCGCATCAAGATGGAATCTATCTACCTCGGTGGTAGAGGAGCAGCCCTATGATGATCATGAGAATCAAGTCCAGAAGCCCATGGCCATGGTAGAGTGAAATAATAGAAAGAGTTTCTATTTAGGTTTTCACATCGGACTTGAATCGAATGATTACATCATATGACAGAGACTAGGGTTTGACGAGTTCACCTTAACCCTAATCTGATCGGAGCTCAAGATAGAAGAACTTAATCACATAGGTAGCTGCACTAAGAGGTTCGCATTCAGCTCTAATGGGTTGCCACCATATACTGCTAGGTGTCACTGGTGGATTTTGGGAGCAATTAGAATGATTTAGATGATCAATCATTCTAGCTGTTCGAATCAGAAGAGTTCTGATCCATCGAAAGGAGTTTCGATGGTGTCAATGATAGAGATCATGACATATCCCATTACCATACAGAACTGAACCTAACTGGGTCACACAAACAAGGGTTTAAATTTGGTGATCATCAATTGAACTAATCCAGTTCAATTGATCTGAATGAGATTCAATTAGGTTCAAGAAATTTGTGCTAGCACTCGATTGAACCTAACGTTCTTCTTTTATTATTATAAATAGTTATCCTTACTAAGCCAAAAGAGTTTGTGCTCAATCAGAGGCCTTCACTTGATCTGACTGGAGCCTATCTAGGTCAAAAAAGGGTTGTCTTATTTTGTAAGACAATACCTGCCATTTTTGGTCACCTGCCATTTCTTATCTTTTGACTTTGGTCAAAAGTTGACCTTTGACTGGTCAAATATTGACCATTGATACTTTGACTTTTGTCCACGTGTCATGCACCTATTGACGGCTGGTAGGGGCCTGTCCCTCTGCCAGAATCTAGTAAGGAGGAGGGCGCACGCCACCCATGGCGTGTGCCCAAGCAGGAGGCACCCAGGAGTTCCTGTTGGACAGGAACTCCATCTTCCTTTTGGATTCCGATTAGACTTCTCCTAAGAACCAAGTTTGACTGATCTTAGGCGCCATCTAAGAAGGAATCCAAGGGACTCTATTCCCACCAATCAGATTTAGATCTAATTTCACAAAGAGTTATGATTGGTTGGGAAGAAGAGGAGTTGGATCACGCATAATCTATAAATAAGACCCTACGTCCAACTCAAGGATTATCTGAAATCTGAGAAAAGAGTTCTCCACGCCCCAAGGCTTCCTCCCTCTTCCTCCTTCATGTCAAGTTCTACTTCTCTCTCTCCTCTCCACATCCAAAAAGAATTTGGATCTTAGTTGGCATGATCCAGACAAGAGAAAGACGACAAAAAGCAAAAAGACTGCACTACTGCAAAGAACAACTGCTGATCTTCAAAAGATATTTTTGAAGATCTTCCAGATTAGATCCAAATCTATTTTTTAGAGACGTGATAGAGAAGAAGAGGATCTCCAGATTCAGTCCGAGTGGATACCGATAGAGGCCAGGCACTTGCGTGGCTAGATCCAGAATCTTTCGCTGCTTACAGGATCATCAACAGATAATAGGATTATCCTACATCAAGGTAAATTAAATTTAATTTAATTTATTTAAATTTTATTTTTATTATTAGAATAATAAGGATCAGATCTGAAACATCCCAGATCTGATTAGGATCAAAGAAAAAAAATTTTGAAATATATCTCTTGATCCGATCAGATCTGAACGAATTTGATCCAGAAAATCAGAATTTCAATTCAAGGAATTGACAGCTCTAAGTGTTTGGAGATAATGCTTCACTGTATTTCAATTTAGCAAAACCTTGGTCAGAATAATTCACATGATGAATTTGATATTTTAAAATATAATATAGATGACTTATTCAGGGTTGACAGTTAAATCCTGAGTCATTCTTTAAGCATTCATGGTCAAGAAAATAAATTATACGAAAATCATATCCATATGGGTATTAGAATATTGCTTTATACATTCGACTTCTCCGATCGTCGGGTACCATTGCTATATAATCACTTCGATTGGCACAAGAATCTATTCTTATGCTACTGACTTAAGTTCAAACCTACAGGATCACATATATTAGAGATTTTGATATGATCGAATGGTTGATCAATGATTATTAATTATTTTAAAATCAAACAATCAATATAATTGATATTTGACCTAGTACAAGTATTGTAGGAGGATTAATTAACAATCAGATTGCTAATTGGCTTAATCTGATTAAGCATAAGGGCTAAAATCGAGTCTAATTGAATAAGATTCAATTAGATTTGGTTTGAACTTAATTAGGTCAACTCTAATTGATTTATGGGATAAGTCAATTGCAAAAAAGATCAATTTCTTATTTAATTAGGACTTATGTGCATCTAATTTCTAATTAGATTAGAATTTAAAATAAAATTAAATATAATTTAATCTGATTAAATGAACTTCTATTTGGATTAGGACCATTCTTAATTAGTTTGCACTAATCTTAATTTAACTAGATTTAAAATATGGTTTGACCAATGGAAACATGAGAGCCTAGTTTGATTGGGACTCTCTTCCTTGCGCCAACTCATCTATTACGCCACCTCTACCCAAACCCACACCAAATTTTCTAAGGTTGTGCATGGGATTCTTCACACCAAGAGGAGTCCCATGCATCCCCTGTTCCCTTGGTTGGAAATTAGTTTTTGACTAGGTCAAAATAAGCAAGTTGTTTTGACCTAGGATACTAATTGATAGAGTTTGTGATTCCACAAACTATATCCAACCTATGCGCCATTTAAATTAGATATGATCTGATTTTTTTAGTGAAGAAAAAAGAATATTTTGTGCACTATTTGCTAGAATTTCATGCCAAGTAAAGGAGGCGCCCAAGAGTTGGGCGCCCCCTATAATTGTCTCATTTGGACATGCCTTTCTAGGTGTTTGACCTAGAGAAGAACTCTGCCTTATCTCCCTATATATATGGGGTTTGGGCATGAAAATTATAAGAGTAATTCACCAAGAGATAGTCTTTTGGATGTGGGATTTCTGGGTGCAAAGTCTTCTTGGGCATGGGGTTCCATTAGGACAAACCTAGTGAGTGTCCTATTGATAGAGAAAAGAAAAGGAGAAGAAGGGGTTCTTCTCTAGGATTTCAATTCTTCTTCTTCCACTTTGTTTTGAGAGTTTTGAGAGAAGGTCATCTCTCCCAAGTCCTCCTAATCTTCTTTGATCTTTGGAAGGTCTAAGAAATCTGGAAAAGAATATTCGAGATCAACCATCAAGGAAAGATGTACAAGGTACTAGCACACTATGCAAATTTTCGATCACCAGACTTCTAATTGGATTTGAAGCTTCGTATAAACAACCCATAAAGGCCAAACATCTATGCAGCTTGAAGCGACAACCTCAACTTCGAAAATAGCAAGCCGTATTTTCGACCCATGATAAGGTATAGGGATATTGATCTCTATAAGTTGTCTAGATTAGATCTAGATCTAATCGGTATTGATATGATCAATACCTTTCATCTTTGCTTTTTATTTAATTTTTAGATTTAATACTTGCATAAGTCATGTCATAAGATCCTAGATCTAGGACTACTTGCATATTTTAATTGATTAATTTGATTAATCTCTAACTTTCGTTGTGCTTATGTTTGAAAAAGTTTCAAAATAGATGCATGTAATCCTAAATTTTTTCTTCAAGTGATCCCTTGGAGACTCAATGAAGTGTTGTTGTGAGGATGGTTCCTAGGCATATATATGATGATATCGAGGTTGATGATAATGTTGGATCATGCATACAAAGTACTCCTCTAAGATAAAACTTAACTGGTGCTGTCGAGGTTTCAGATACATTTATCATGAGCGATGGTAATGTCCATATTGTAGATACCACTAAGCGATGAGTTCAACATTTTGATATAAATGTTAGAATCTATTTATTGATTCTCTACTAATATTATTGTTCATATCAACATGTTATATTAGTTAATGTTTATTAACATTGCAAGTTATGATGGCACCGAAACATCATCTAGCTTTCACCCCCATCCCTTAGTGAGCTATGCAGAGCTCCGCATTTGAGTTTTAGTCAGATCATACTCCATCTACTTCTGCATCGACTGCCCATGCACCATTGATATCTACTCCATCGACATCTACTCCTCTACCAGAATCTAAGTCTCCACCATCAGCCACATCTCCAACACATGCTCCACCCATCGATGAGTCTCCACTAACATCCACATTGCATGATCTCATGATCAGTAAGAGTAGATTTTTATCCTACCAATTATTTATTTATTTATTTATATAGTTATTATATACTTTTATATATTTGTATAATATATTTTTATTGTAGGTGCATTATCCAGTAGGATATTTCATGGACCCATATTCATGCTGCATGTGTAGAACCACCAGTATCAGATCATGGTGGACTACGATCATAAGGGAAGGCCAGTCGGGGTGGCCGTATGGGAGACATATTCTTTTTTTGGAGTGCTTGTGAGGTGCTTTGACATTATTCTTGCTATGCCCATAGACTGGCGATTAATGGATGCTGATGTTAGAGACTGAATATGAAAGAAGATTTAGATAAATATATCTTAATTATATTTATATATTTGATATGTTTATACTATGTTTGATTAGAATAAATTCGTAACTGACTTTTGATAACTTTGTATAAAGAAGGTACAACTTTCTACATCGTGAGAGGGGTCGAGATGCTTGACTGTAGAAGATTAAGAAGTTGTACTAGAACTATAAGGTCAAGCTCCATGGAGGATGGCTCAAGCATCGATGAGACACTCTAGAGGAGCTTGTTTCTTAGATTTAGGACTATCCTCTAAGTTAGTTGAAGGGGATGGTTAGGCATTGGAGGAGTCAAAAGTTTCAAGTTTAATTTCTAACTTTTAATTTTTTTAATATACTAATAATTATATTTAAATACTTTTTAAATAGTTATGATTTAAATATTTTTTAAACTACCTTCCATCAGAATCAGAAGAACCAAGTGGCTTAGGAGTACATGTACACTTTCGATCATAAGTCTATGGCTAGTCGTGTGCATAGAGAGGTAATGAATTTTGAATTTTAGTTTATAAATTAAATTTATATTTTTTATGCATATTCCTAATAAGCTGATCTATTATTATAGCTAATGAGAGAGGGGGTGATGCCCATCCATAGCACCATCTTTTGATCCAATCATACGGACAAGAAGGGCAGGCTAATGAATGCCGTGATTGGAAGGATTCTTGCAAGTAATAAATAGATTAGTATGATTAGTATTATAATATTTTTTATGATATTTTATTTAAATTATAATTATATGAGTAGTTAGATGCACTTGTGAACAAGGGCTGAACACCTCTGGCACCCATGACCATCTATCTTAGGTCTTGAGGCCCGAGTGAAGGAAAAATCCTATTTTCTACTATAGGATCGTGCAGATCCGATCAGATCTAAGATGAATTTTTTTAAAAAATTCTTAAATAATCTAATTAGATCTAAGAATTCTTAAATCTGATCATGGTGATCTGATATTGAAAATTAAACTAAAAGTTAAATTGAATTTAATTTCATACCTTGTTTGGGTAATCTGATTATCCTGTAATGATCCTGATATTTTTTGAGGTTCTGAAAAGAGCCATGCACGCACCTAGACTCTACCAGTATCCACTCGAGAAGGATCTAGATGCCTTCTCCTCATAATTTTTTTCTCCAAAGATCAGATCTGAATCTGATCTGAAAGTTCTTCAAAAAATTTCTAAAGGTAGTGTGTCTGTCTCACGAACACCATCACATAGATGCTGAACTCTTTACAAATTTGATTAGATCTTCTTCTTAGATTTATACCTAACTTTTTAGACATATAGAAGAGAGGGAGAGAAAGGATAGAGGGGGAATGAGATATCTGGAATGATAGCCTTTGGGTATAAGAAAAATATTTCTATGTGAAGAGCCTTGGCGCAAGGGTTCTTATACAAAAGCATAGCGCCAAGTTAGATTCCATCTTTAACCAAAATCCTCTTATTTTTGACCATTGGAACTCCTGGACCTGATCTCCATGAAAATCCCTAGATCCCATCTAATTTTGATGCTAAAAATCAATTTGAAAGGTGGCAGCATGAGTAGATAAGGAAGAGTCCACTGCATCTAGGACTCTTTCCTTAAGAGTTTAATCCGAATCAAACTCTATTATAACTCAATCTAGATACCTTCAAAAATCATAAAATTTGGTACACCCAATATATAATTCATGCTCTATCACATATCCAAAAATTAAATTAAAATTATTTCTATAAAATTTTTTAAAAGTATCTGATCAGGTGATCCTCAATTCTCTCAAATAGATCAACTTTTGACCTTAGTCCAATTTGACTATGAATGGATTTAATTTCTATAATTAATCTGATCTAGACTTATTCCAGTCATATGAAAATAAATTCATTCAAAATATAAGAATAAGTCAAATCAAATTTGACTTAGTTGCAATAAATCAGAAAGATTTCAGAAAGAGAAAGTCAGGCTCAATCGTGTACTAGCATGATTACCTTGAACCTGATTGGATCTAATCCAAATCAATCAAACTAGATTAGCTTAATTGATGACATGCAGATCCAAACCATTGTTTGTATAATCTAGTTAGGTTTAATTATGTATGGTAATAAGATATATCACGGTCTTCATCTTTGACATCATCGAAATATCTTTCAATGGATCAGAATTTTTCTAATTCATACAATTAGAATAATTGATCATCAAAATCATTCTAATTGCTTCCAAAATTTATCGGTGACACCTAGCAGTATATGGTGGCAATCCATCAAAATTAAAAGTGAACCTCTCGATGTAGTTGCCTGTGTGATTAGGTTCTTCTATCTTAAGCTCCGATAGGATTAGGGTTAAGGTGAACTCGTCAAACCCAATATCCATCATATGAATTAATCATTCGATTCGAGTCCAATATGAAATCCTAATAGAAACTCTTTCTATCATCTTCACTCTGCCATAACCATAGGCTTAAGAACTCAATCTCATGATTATCATAGAGCTACTCCTCATTTATCGAGGATCATAGATCTTCTTATTGGTATAATCCAATTTCTACAATGAACATGCTATAGCAAACATATACCTCAAGATTTTGAATGGCTAGGAGATCAAGTTATAGTGTAGTCAAACTATAACACCCTCAAGATGAACTATCGATACACCTCAAGTCAAAGAACCATACACACCACTGCAGCATCGAGTCAAGCATCGACGAGAATGTAGACTTCCTTATGACTACTCGAGGTGGTCACGCTCAGTGCCCTCATTCTCTAACAAGTATTTATACTCTCGCTCTGGTGTCTCTACACCATAGACTCAAGATACATCTATCCTAAGAAAGTGATCATATACCAACCTTTTGGATCGACCACCATCTTCATGATGATCCTACGATCGAGAATAATTTATGAGTTAATTATGAAAATTCATGTCTTAAATTTTCAACTCTTGAAAATATGAATTGTCATTATCATTAACTTAAAGGATGTGTCACAGACACTTTTAAATATACACTATGATAGAAAAATAATCTATTTATTAATTTATAGTTAAAATTATAAAATTATTCTTAGAAGTGTATTACAAGTGACAGCCAATCTGACTTCTAGGGCACACATCTAACAAACTTTCACTTAACCTAAAGCCAATTGACTATAAATCTAAGTCTCATCTTCTCAAGGTGGGCTTCGATCTTCTGCTGCTCAATGACTTTGTCAATAGGTCGGCTGCATTATCTGCACTATCGACTCTCTTGATCTCGATGTATCCCTTCTCGAGGTAATCACGGATGAGATGGTATCGTCGCTCGATGTGCTTGAATTTTTGGTGAGACCTTGGCTCTTTAGCTAGGACTATGATGCCATTATTGTCATAGTATAGAGGGACAATATTTGATGGCATCACTTCAAGCTCTGCGACGAACTTTTTGTATCGGAATGTCTCCTTTGCAGCTTCCAACGTAGCGATGTACTCTGCTTTTATGATGGAATCTACTATCACCATTTGCTAAAAACTTTTTCAGCTGATAGCACCATCATTATAAATAAATAGACTTCTAGATGTCGACTTTCGATCATCTATATCAGATATAAAATTTGAGTCTGTATATCTCTGGATCTGGAGTTCTTCATTACCAAAGACTAAAAACATATTCTTAGTCCTTCTTAAGTACTTAAGAATACATTTCATAGAAGTCCAGTGCTCTTCGTTTGGATTCGATTGATACCTTCTTGTGGCACTCACAACATGGGCAATATCAAGTCGTGTACATAGCGTGGCATACATGAGGCTCCCTATTATTGAAGCATAAGGGATCTTCCTCATGTGTTCAATCTCCTCAGGTGTATTGGGACACATCTTCTAGAAGAGATGAATGCCATGTCTGAAGGGCACCAATCTTCTCTTGGAGTTTTCCATGCTAAATCTCTTTAGCACCTCCTCTATGTACATCTTCTGTGAGAGACCCAGCATTCTATTTAGTCTATCTCTATAGATCTTAATTACTAGAATAAAGGATGCCTCTCCTAGGTTCTTCATGGAGAATTCTTTAAACAATCATATTTTAACTGTGATCGATATGAAAATATCATTCCCAATTAGGAGGATGTCATCCACGTACAGTACAAGAAAGACAACAGTGCTCCAACTGATCTATTTGAAAACATAGTGCTCCTTCTCGTTCTTGATGAATCCAAATGATTTGATCACATCATTGAAATAAATATTCTAGCTCTGAGATGCTTGCTTAAGTCTATATATGGACCTTTGCAGCTTGCAGACCCTATGATCGGTATCATTGGATGTGAAACTCAGTGGCTATTTCATATAGATATCTTCCTCAAGATATTCATTTAAGAATATCATTTTCACATCCATCTACCATATTTCATAATCGAAATAGGCTGCAATAGCAAACAATGTGCGAATAGATTTGAGCTTAGCTACTGGCGAAAAAGTATCATGATAGTTAATGCCTTCACGCTGACTATACCCTTTCGTTATGAGCCTTGCTTTGAATATCTCTATATTTCCATCGGCACCTATCTTTCTCTTGAAGATCCATTCGCACCCAATAGATACTATACCTTCAAATGGATATACCAAGGTCCAAACTTGGTTCGAGCATATTGAGTCAATCTCTGACTTCGTTTCCTCTAACCATTTCTCGGAGTCGATATCTGATATCATCTCGTCATAGATTTTTGGATCATCACCATGAACCTTTTTTTTTGTGAGAAATATTTTCTCTACCTCTTCTAAAATAGTACCTAAGTATCTTTCAGGAGGATGAAAATTTTTTTCTGATCTATGAGGTAGATGAGATAGTGATTGGACTGGCTTAATCTGATTGAGTTCCATAGGTTTCTTGGCTCGTGGCTCTTGGAAGACTTTCTCCTCGAGCCTAATCTATCTTTTGATGCCACCATCTTGAATAAATTATTTTTTAAGAAAGATGGTGTGTTGACTCACAATCATATTGTGATCTTTCGAAAGATAGAAAAATATCCTAATAACTCTTTAAGATATCCAATAAATCGAGCTCTCAAGAACCTAGACTCTAATTTACCCATCTATCATCTCTTGACATAGGCCGGACAACCCCAAATTCTAAGATGATTCTAACTTGATTTCTTACTATGTCATATCTCATACGATATGGTAAGAATGGTTTTAGATGAAATCTTATTCAGTAGATATATAATGGTCAATAGACTATGTCCCTAAAGAAATTCAGAAAGGTCTGTGAAGCTTATCATGGATAAAACCATATCTAATAGGATCCAATTTCTTAATTCTAAAATATCATTAAGTTGAGACATTCTAGGTGGAGTCCATTGAGAGACCATGTCATTATCCTTAAGATAGTTTAAAAATTTTTTACTAAGATATTTGCCTCCTCGATCTGATCGAAGAATCTTAATGAATTTTTTTGTTTATTTTTCTATTTCGAGTCTGAATTTTTTGAACTTTTTAAAAACTTCAGACTTGTATCGCATCAAATACACATACCCATACTGAGATAAATCATCGATAAAGGTGATGAAGTAGATGTAATTACCCCAAGTAGACACATCAAATGGGTCGCATACTTTAGTATGTACTAGGGCAAGCAAGTCTGTGGCCCTTTCCACATGTCCCATAAAAGGAAGCTTGGTCATTTTGTCATAAAGGCATGATTCACAAATCGGATATGACTCGAAAGTCAATGGACTCAATAGCGCAGATTTCTCCAATTTATTAATCCTATCTTCAGCTATATGACCTAGCCTAAGATGCCAAAGATACCTATCATTTAAACTATCCCTAGGTTGCTTTGATCATATGGCATTCACATTTTGCTTGATATTAAAAATAGAAACATCAATATGTAATTGATAGAGACCATTTATTAGAAAATCACTTACAATTTTATTTCTTTCAAAAAGAATATTATAATGGTCCTTAAAGAAAACTAATTACATAGCCTTCTTGTGCCAAACATGAAATAAGAAATTAAATTTCCTGCTTGCAGTAGGCACATAAAAATAGTTCCTAAGTACTAAGATACTAATCCTGATGGTAATCGCAGAAGGATAAGGTTTCCTATGGACCATAAGTAGCAACTATTGCACTATTTTCGATGCATAGGAATTCATCTCATCGTCCCTCAGCCTTCCTACTATCCTCAAAATCCTATATAAAAGTGCACAAATAAGCACTAGATCTAGAGTCAAGCATCCAACTGGACACAGAAGAAATCATTAAGGATTAAATCTCAATGATGAGCATACCTCTAGAAAGGACCTGCCTTCCTTCTTATTCTTTCGAGGCTAGTCAAGTAATGCAGGACAGTTCTCGCTTTCAATGACCATCAATAGTTGTAGTGGAAAATACTTTTTTTCTCCATGGCCTTCTTCTTCGACTCTCCCTTCTTCTTCTTCCCCTCAATCTTTTGCTTCTTCGTAGACTTCTTCTTCTTTCCAAAAGACTTTCTCTTGGAAGAAGTCCACTCCATAGCCAAAGTATTGAGCTCTTTGAACTCTTCAAAGTCTACTCAGTAGTAATCAGTATATTCATCAACTCGGTCAGGATGTACTGGAGCTTATTCATATGGTATGTTCATAATGAACTATCCATATAAATTAGTTAAGAACTATAGGATCACATCAATCTATAGATCCTTATCCATCAGGACATCGAGCTTCTCAAGCTCTTCTAGGTCTTTGATTATTGCCAAGCAATGATCTTGGACTGACTGTTCATCACGCATCTGTCTTAAAGAGTCTTCTCGAGATTTGGTAACACACTGTATAGCTCTGTTCATCATACAACTCTTGTCGGTGAGCCAACATTTGGTATGTAGTCTTTATGTTCTCGTGTTGGCATTACAACTCATTAGATATTGAGCCCAACACATCGCACCTAACCTTGTTGTCATCGTCCAACCATTTTTCATGAGACACTCTCTGATTAGCGATTGAACGGGCTAATAGAGTGGAAAGTTTCTGGTTTAGTACATAGGTTAGCTTTTTAGAATATAAAATAATTTTTAAATTTTAGAGTCAATTCTTATAATTAGGTTCGATCAATTTATGGGTATCTAGGATTTGGGCTAGGAGGTTCGACGTAGATATTTTTCTGTAGAGAGTCAAAGTTTTTAGTTAGATTTATAATTGACTTAACCAATTTATTTAGAAATTTTATTTTTAAACAAATTTAGGCTTTCACTATTTTCTCGGATCCTTACACTTTCTTAGTAGAGATGTAAAAATCTCTATGACCAAAGACTTTTAGTAGGTGGTACAGTCCCACCGACTGACTTTCCATCTCACCTAATAATTATTGATGATGAGTCAGTCAATGAGTGGACAATCTTTATCCAATATTTTTCTAAACATGGTGCACCCAAACTTGATCTCTAATTCATGAAGCTCACTATGTCCGTAATATTGCTCTACTACTTAGTTAAGTCTGACCCACCATTTGCACGAACTGGATTCATGATTGGAACCCTCACCATATCTAAAATATTGAGCTCGATTTCCATCCTCTAATCCATAGCATCCTGTGCTTAATAGATGTGGTTGCATCTTTTCGGTACAACTAAACTACTATATCTAGTCGAAAATAATAAATCTTGGAAAAGGCCTGCACATTTACAATGATGGAAGATCAATTGATTTAATATTTTCTTAAAATGATTTTAATTTAAATCTCTTCAACTTGACTAACTTAGTATAACAGTTATGACTAACCAAGTAAAATGGGTTAGCTTGAAATGTTAGCTACCTCAATACAGAACTGGATCAATCCAATCGGCCAGGTAAGTGAGATTGATGGGAAAGGAATATGTCATTAACTTCGACCGTGAACATATTTAGATTGAGTAGCTCTTAATTAAAGATCACCGATCATATCTACCATACTTACCTTAAATATTGATTTATTTGACCAGAATTGATTAGGTTAGTTTACAATCTAGGCTCGAACCGTGGAGTCAAATTAGGTCTTGAAGTTATGACCACATGTGGCTATGAGATCGATCTTGACCAAACATATATCTAATGGGCTGGTCAATTCTAAGCACTCTTGATCCCACCTAACCAACTCTTAATTTGGTTTGATCAACCACTAGATCTAATTGAGCTACCTAAGCTCGAACCCAATTTTATGAAAATATCTTAGATCTAAAAATTCATAAGCTCTCTTCTCCTTTCCAAAATTCTGCTGAATTCTTATCTGAGCACTCTATTTCTGTTGGCCAGAAGAGCTGACTTGATCATCGGAGGATCCTGTCAGAGCCACAACCACCAACTCTATATGGAACTTTATTTTGTAGGTCACCGACGGTGACCTCTTCTTCCTCAACTCAAGCTCGATCCGGCATCAACCAGATTCTACACCAACAGAATTGACGCTAGAAGGAAGGCACCTCTTTTTCTGAGGTTTCTTTGTTCTTAAAGGAGTGCTCAGTAATGATCTCTCTTTTTTCTCTCTAGAGTTCTTCCCAAAAAAAATGCCTCCTAGAAAAGCTTCAATTCGATGATCAACGGCCTCTATAGCCAAATCCCATTCAGATCCACCCATTTTCGCTCCAGCTCTGGCAATTCAAGCTCCACCTACAGCCATGGTGGATGCAGAGCAATTCAACCTATTAGTCCAGCAGGTTTGCAGTCTCACGGAGGCAATGCAAACCATACATCGGTAGGCTCCAACATCAATTCAGCTAGAGTAGGCTTTTCCGGAGCCCCATGATCCGATCAGAGGACAGTCGACTCAGACTAGTCGATCGATGACCTCCAAAAAGAGGAAATAGAGGATAAAGAGCCATTGCTCGGACCATGATTCGACCCCAAGGAAAGCTTTGCCCCCGTTCCATCAGAAAACTCTAGAGATCAACGATCGTGAAGATCTTCTGAATCAAAGACTCTAGAAAATGAGCTGACAAATTGAAGAGCTCCGTCATACTTCCTCCTCATACGGTAATAATATTTGCACCGATCCTCCTTTTTCTCAAAGGATTATGCAAGAGCCCATTTCGTCGAACTTCAAGCTTCCCCATTTTGAAAGCTATGATGAAACCTCTGATCTGGTCGATCACCTGAAGGCCTTCCGAACCATGATGCTGCTTCATGGTGCACCAAACACCATTTTATGTCGAGCTTTTCTGTCTACCTTAAAGGGAGCAGCAAAAAATTCATACTCGATGTTGAAGTCGGGTATAATATTTTTCTTTGATCAGATGAGCCATCAGTTTGTGGATCACTTCGTCAGCAGCCGACGTCCACATCGAGGTTCAAATTTTCTAATGCATATCAAGCAGAAAGAGGAAAAATCTATCCAAGCTTATGTCACCCAATTTAATGTCGCTACATTGAAAGTTCAGAACCTTGATCAGTCTGTTGCAATGGCCGCACTCAAGGATGGCCTTCAAAAGAATGATTTATTATTCTTCCTGAAGAAGAAGTATCCTAGAAACTTTATCGATCTGCTAGCTCGGGCTGAAGGATATGCTCGAGTGGAAGAAACCTTCAAATTGAAGAATGAAAAAATCATAGGAGAGCGGTAGGCGGGCGAATCTAATAAACCCACAGTTGATGGAGGATCAAATAAAGTTCGACCGCACTCACAGACTCCCTCCGAGTGAAAGCAAGCCCGAACACCTCCTCGAGCTTGTCGTCAAAGAAGCTCCAATAGAAGGACATGAAGACATTCTCCTTCCAGAAGGTTTCATGACTACGCCCCCCTCAATATTTCAAAAATGCAAATATTGATGGAGATCAAGGAATAACTTTTGAGGTCAGAAAGGATACGCACTCATCCTGACAAGTGTAATCCTAACAAATACTATCTCTACCATCGTGACCATGGCCATGATAGTGAAGAATGCATTCAACTCCAAGACGAGATCGAGGAGCTCATCAGGAGAGATCGATTGGGTCGATTCCTCAGACGTCGGCCTAAAGTGAGAGAAAATCGACCGAGGGCATTACCATGCCTAAACCACCAAGAAGGAAGGAACAACAAGGAGATCGACCGTCTCTCAACATCATCAACACTATCCCTAGGAGATTTCGACAAGAAGAGGCCAGCGGCTCTAGGGGATCAGTGAAAAGACGGAGGGCTGAGGAACTCATAACCTTCACTGAGGAAGATGCACAGGGAGTATAATTTTTGCACAATGATGTGGTTATAATCTCTTTAAATATAGCAGACTATGATGTACATCGCATCCTAATTGATAATGAAAGTTCAACTGACATCTTATTTTATGATACTTTCTCCAAAATGTCAAAATCTAATAGTCAGCTTAGACTAATAAAATCCCTCCTAGTAGACTTTGCTAGTGCTGCAGGACCAGTTGAAGGTGTAATGACTCTAGCTGTGGTAGTCGAGCAATATCCAAAATAATCCAGAGCGTAGGTGGATTTTTTGGTAATAAAAGCTTCTTCCACTTACAACGCAATTCTTGGTCAACCTAATTTAAATGCACTTCAGACGGTGGTATCCACTTATTATTTGAAGTTGAAGTTTTCGATAAGTTATGAGATCAGAGAGGTCAGGGGAGATCAAGCTCTGGCAAGGCACTGCTACTCAATTGCCCTAGAAAGGAAGCACAATCCGATCCTTGTCCTATTGACGGGCTAGATGTCTGCGATGACTTTATCAAAAATTTGGGACAAGCCCATAGAAGATCTTGTGACCATCCCCCAAAATGATGGAAATGCAGAGCATACGGTGCAAATTGGCTCTAATCTGGAAGATGAAGTTTGGAAGCAGCTCATCGCCTTCTTATAGAGGAATGCTGATATTTTCACCTGGATTTCGATGGATATGCCTGAGATTGACACCGAGGTTATGGAACATCGACTGGCCATTGACCCCAAGCATTGACCAGTGAAAGAAAGAGTTCGAGGCCATGCACCAGAAAGATAGAAGGTAATAGCAGAAGAAGTTGACAAGCTTCTCAATGTTAGATTTAATCGAGAAGTCAGCTATCCGACTTGGATCTCTATCATGATCCTGATCAAGAAATCCAATGGCAAGTGAAGGATGTGCATCGACTTTAAGAAGCTTAACAAGGTCTGCCCAAAAGATAGCTATCCTTTGTTCAGAATCGATCAACTGATGGATGCGACTTCAGGCTACGAGCTCCTCACCTTCATGGATGCCTTCTTTGGCTACAACCAAATTTGGATGGCATCGGAGGACGAGTAGAAGATTGCTTTTATTACTAACCGTGGCCTTTATTATTACAGGATCATATCCTTCGAGCTTAAAAATGTAGGCGCAACTTATCAGTGCTTGATCAATAAAATCTTCAAAGAGTAGATCGGCCACAATATGGAGGTTTACATTGATGACATGCTGGTCAAAAGTCGAAGGACTGTCAATCATGTCGCTGACCTTGAAGAGGCTTTCGATATGCTCAAAAAATATAAGATGAAGCTAAACTCAACCAAGTGCGCCTTTAGGATAGCCTCAGAAAAACTTTTGGGATTCATGGTCTTGAGATGAGAGATTGAGGCCAATTCAAAGAAAATTTGAGCTATCCAGGAGACGACCGCTCCGAAGTCCATCAACAAAGTTCAACGTCTGATCAGGAAGATGGTGTCTTTGAATCATTTTATCTTTAGATCGACCGAATGCTGCATGCCCTTCTTCTAAATTCTCAGAAAGCCGAAAGATTTTCACTCGACGAGCTCAAGAACTACCTCAGCTCGCCCCCTACTAGCCAAATCCGAATCCAAAGAGGAGCATTTTCTCTACCTTGCGGTCTCCCCTATGGCGCTAGCAGCAGTCTTGGTCAAAGAAGTGGCAAAAGTACAGCGATCAGTCTACTACGTAAGTCGGATCCTAAGGGATGCCGAGACTAGATATACAAAATTAAAAAAATTGATTTATACTCTTCTAATCACAGCAAGAAGACTTCGATCTTACTTTTAAGAACATGCTATAACGCTCCTCACTGACTAGCCGATTAGAGCAATCCTTCATCAAGTAGATGCTTTCGAAAGAATTACAAAATGGGCCTTTGAATTAACAAAATTCGATATCAACTACCGACCTCGACCAGCAATCAAGGATCAGATATTGACTGACTTCATAGTTGAATGCACCATTTTAGATAAAGTCGAGCTTGAACAAAATGGGATCGACATCCCGTGGTTGCAACTGAGCCTCTTCGAAGAAAGTGCCGACCTTCTCGAAGGTTTTTAGGCCCTGTACGTGGATGGTTCGTTCAACTCCGCTAGAGCAGGTGTGGGGTTAGTCATAGTCAACCCTGAGGGAGTCATCGCCAAGTATGCATCACGCTTCGAATTTTCTGTAACTAATAATGGGGCCGAATATTAAGCGCTGATTGTCGGATTAAAAATAGCAAAAAAATTAAAAGTAGATCGGCATCAAATCTATAGTGATTCTCAATTAGTGATTGGCCAAGTTAGTGGCAACTATGAAGCACAAGAGGAAAATATGATGAGATACCTTGAGAAAGTAAAAAATTTGACTCCATCCTTCGGCAGTTTTGGCATTCGATAGATTTTGAGGGCAGAAAATACGAGAGCCTACCTTCTCTTTAGATTGACCACTTCAGCCCCAGTTGAACTATCCAAAGAAGTATTTTTCAAAACTCTAAAATACCCAAGCTCAGAGAAATCATAGCTCGTTATGCAGACGGAGCTCGAGTCGAGCTGGATTGACCCGCTAGTTGCCTATCTCAAAGAAGAAATTCTTCCTCGTGATTCGAAAGAAGTTCGAAAACTCAAGAATCAAGCCTTCCGATATATTTTGTATGAGGGCAAGTTGTATAAAAGGTCATATTCACTATCACTGTTAAGATGTCTTCGACCTTTAGAGGCCGACTTCGCATTATGAAAAGTGCACGAGAAAATTTATGAAAGTCATATGGGAGCCAGATCCCTGTCACAAAAACTACTTCGACAAGAAGATTATTGGACGATCTTATACTATGATTCTATGGATTACGTCAAGAAATATGACCGCTGTCAGAAAAATACAAACATACAAAGACAGTCGGCCTTCGAGCTTACTCCACTATGTGCACCTTAGCTATTTGCACAGTGGGGAATGGATATACTTGATCCTTTTCCAACATCATCCAGATAATGAAAGTTCCTCCTGGTTACGATCGACTACTTCACCAAATGGATCGAAGCCGAACCACTAGCAAAAATTACTGAGGTCAAAGTATAGAACTTCGTCTGAAAGTCAATCATCTATCAGTTTGGTCTTTTTCGAACTCTTATAATAGATAACGGATGATAGTTCGCTGAGACGAGATTCGCTAAGTTCTATGAAGCTCTAAACATCTTCCATCACTTTACGTCGGTAGCTCACCCACAGACAAATGAGGAAGCTGAGGTGACCAACCGAACCATATTGCAAGACATCAAGACAAGGCTTGATAGAGCAAAGAGGGTCTAGATGGACGAATTTTACCACATTCTCTGGGCATACCGAACTACTCAAAGGCTACCAACTGGGAAAATAACATTCGTCTTAGTCTTTGAAATGGAGACAGTCATCCCAATTGAGCTTAAACTCCCATCAGCACGGGTCGTAGCCTTTAATGAGCCATATAACTTATAGGACCTTAGAATCAATCTCGATCTATTGGAAGAAAAAAGAAAGGAAGCCCCGGTTCGGATGGCGGCCTACAGGCGAAGGGTGGCCCGATACTTTAACTCCAGAGTCAGAGGTAAAATATTCAAAGTGGGAGACTTAGTGCTTCGGCAAGCTGCCATCTTTCAACCTCAGAGCCAGGGGAAGCTCGCTCTGAATTAGAAATGTCCATATGAATTATAGAAGGTCATCTAGCTCAAAACTTATCATCTGAAGGAGCTTGGAGGAACAACGCTCCCACGATCTTAGAATTCAAAAAAATCTGATAATGTATTACAAATAATTTTTCTTTAATAAAACTCCTCCATTTCAACATTATTATTTCTTGGTGCAAAAACTGTATGATGATAGAAAAGAAGCAATCAAAAATGGCCATGTTAACCTCCGCAAATCGAAGGCCTGGTTCATTTTAGATGAGATGAGGGGAGAGGCCCTGACAATGGCCCTTAAGTGCCCCTACAATTCATTAGGAACAGACGCGAGAATCTCATCCTAATGTGAGCAAAATCGAAGGCCTCGTTCATTTTAGATGAGATGAGGAGAGAGGCCCTGACAATGGCCCTTAAGTGCTCCTACAGTCCATTAGGAATAGGAGGAGAACCTCATCCTAATATAAGCAAAATTGAAGGTCTCATTCATTTTAAACGAGATGAGAGGAGAGGCCCTGATAATAGCCCTTAAGTGCCTCTATAGCCCGTTAGAAAGAGGAGGAGAACCTCATCCTAACATGAGCAAAATTGAAGGCCTCATTCTTTTTAGACGAGATGAGGGGACAGGTCCTAACAATGATTCTTATGTGCTCCTACAGTCCATTAGAAATAGAAGAAGAACCTCATCCTAACGTGAGCAAAGTCGAAGGCCTCATTCATTTTAGATGAGGTGAGAGGAGAGACCTCGACAAGATCTTCTTTAATATTAATAGGAGATAAGATCTTCTTCAACCACGACTGAAGATAAGATCTTTCCTGAGCTCCAATCCTTCAACAAAAGATAAGATCTCCTTCAATCTCGACTGAAAATAAGATCTCCTCCGAGCTTCAATGTCAACGTCAATAGAAGATAAGATCTCCTGCAATCTCGTCTATAGATAATATCTTCCTCGAGCTTCAACTTCAACATCAACAGATGTAGAGCCCAAAAAAGAACTTCGGTGGTCGTCTTTTTGTACTTCTTTCGAATTTTGAACTTGAAAGTGGGGGGACTATTGTTGGGGATAAACCCTGCTTCCATCAAAGTCCAATTTGATGCTTAGCCTAATGCAATCGATAATGAAAAGCTTCGATTGAAAATTCTTCTTCCAGCAGTCGAACTCCTCCAACGGTCGAGCCCGTCCCAGACCTCTCCTTCAGTTGAATTTCTATAGGCACCAAACTCCTTCCGGATGTCTCCTTCAGTCAGATTCCTCTAGCCCATTAGGAACGGGAGGAGAACCTCATCCTAACATAAGCAAAATCGAATGCCTCATTCATTTTAGATGAGATGAGGGAAGAGACCCTGACAACGGCCATTATGTGCCCCTACAGTCCGTTAGGAACAAGAGGAGAACCTCATCCTAACGTGTGCAAAATCGAAGGCCTCATTCATTTTAGACGAGGTGAGAGGAGAGACCTCGACAAGATCTCCTTCAACTTTAACAGAAGATAAGATCTCCTTCAATCTCGGTTGGAGATAAGATCTTCTCCGAGCTTCAACTTTAACAGGAGATAAGATCTCCCCCGAGCTTCAACTTCAACACAAGATAGGATCTACTTCAACCTTTGTTAGAGATAAGATCTCTTCCGAGCTTCAACCTCAATGGATGTAGAGCCTAAAAAAACTTTGACAGTCATCTTTTTGTACTTTCTTCTTTCAAATTTCAAACTCGAAAGTCGGGGGACTATTGTTGGGGATAAAGTCCGCTCCCACCGAAGTTCAGTCTAATGCTTAGTCTAATACGACTGGTAATTATAGAAGAGCTTCAATTAAAAATTCTTCCTCCAGCGATCGAATCCCAGTTGAATTCCTTCAAGCACCCAGACTTCCTCCAGCAGCCGAACTTCTTTAGTAGCTGAACTCCTCCAGCGATCGAACCCCTCCCAAACTTTCTTCAGTGGTCGAACCCCAGCCAAATTCCTTCAAGCACCCGGACTCCCTCCAGCGGCCAAACCCCTTCCAGACCTCTTCTTCAGTCAGATTTCTATAGGAGCCAAACTCCTTTCAGACCTCTCCTTCAGTCGGATTTCTTCAAAAGCCAAACTCCTTCATGATTTCTCCTTCAATCAAATTTCTACAGGAGCCAAACTCCTTTCAGACTTCTCCTTCGGTCGGATTTCCACATGAGCCAAACTCCTTTCGGACTTCTCCTTCAGTCAGATTTCTATAGGAGTCGAATTTCTTCCAGACCACTCCTTCAGATAGATTCCTCGAGGAGCCAAACTCCTTTCTGACTTCTGCTTCAGTTAGATTCTTATAGAAGCCGAACTTCTTTCAGACCTATCCTTCAGATGGATTTCTTCAGAAGTCGAACTTCTTCTGGACCTCTTCTTCAGTCAGATTTCTATAGGAGTCGAACTCCTTCCGGACTTCTTCTTCAATCGGATTTCTATAGAAGTCGGACTCCTTCCGAACATCTTCTTCAGATGAATTTCTACAGAAGCCGAACTCCTTTCGAACTTCTCCTTCAGTCGGATTTCTATAGAAGCCAAATTTTTTTTGGACCTTTCCTTCAGATGGATTCCTTCAAGAGTCGAACTTCTTCCTGACTTCTCATTCAGTTGGATTCTTATAGGAGCCAAACTTCTTTCGGACCTCTCCTTCAGATAGATTTTTACATGAGCCAAACTTCTTTCGGACTTCTTCTTTAGTTGAATTTCTATAGAAGCCGAACTTCTTTCGGACCTCTCCTTCAGATGAATTTCTATAGGAGCCAAACTCCTTTCAGACTTCTCCTTCAGTCAAATTCCTATAGGAGTCGGACTCCTTCCGAACCTCTTCTTCAGACAAATTTCTACAGGAGCCAAACTCCTTCCGAACCTCTTCTTTAAATGAATTCCTATAGGAGCCAAACTTCTTCCAAACTTCTCCTTCAGTCGGATTCCTCCAGGAGCCGAACTCCTTTTGAACCTCTCCTTCAGTCAGATTCCTATAGGAGCCAAACTTCTTTCGGACTTCTTCTTCAGTCAAACTTTATCTGGATTTCTTCAGTGGATTACTTTCAGATTTTAAGTAATATCCTTTCAAATGATCCCCTCTAGCCATATTTTCTTTAGGAGTCTAAACTCTTTTGGAATTAATATATATCAAAGTTCTTCACCAACCAACGTCTGCTTCCTCTGGACTTTAATTATTAAATCTCAACGAATAGGCGATCCCACTATCGAATGGTTATAATTATCATTTATCAGGATGGTTATGACTATCATTTATCAGTTTGCTATAGATGACCCCACTATCGGACAGTGACGACTGTCATTTTTTAAGATGGTTACAACTATCATTTATCAGTTTGCTATAGGTAGCCCCACTATTGGATGGTTATAAAAGGCTCTGTCTATAAAAAGAGATCCTCCAGATATATTTTTTCTAAGCTCTCTTCTTCTTTCTAAAATTTTGTTAAATTTTTGCCTGAGCACTCTATTTCTATTAGTCAGAAGAGCTAACTTGATCGTCGGAATGTCCTACCGGAGCCACCACCACCGACTTCGAACGAGATTTTATTTTATAGATCACCGATGGCGATCTCTTTTTTTTCAACTCCAGCTCGATCCGACGTCAACTAGATTCTGCACCAACAGGCATGAGATCATAATCTGAATTTTATTTGATACATGAGATGCATTTAATATAGGATCATGTTTAGATCTATCTTTCATGAGATGTAATTAGACTAGATCTGAATTACATGATTATTATCTGATTTTTATATGATACATGAGATGTATGTTAGATCTATGTTGCATGAGATATATGATTAGATCTAAAATCAGATTTAATAAATTAGATTAGATCTAATTTAAAACATATAATGATGATCCTAAATATACATAAGATGTATGATATCTTTACTCTTTTATGCTTATATTTTATGTGTAGATATAGATTGATTTCTTAGTAGCCTAGTACTCTTCGAGAATCGTAGTAAAGGCCATCTTACCATAGAGAAAAATGGTGGAAGGGGTGTTTGTACAAATCAAGGGGAAGAACCATGAAAAGACAAAAAATTACTTTTGTACAAAACCCTAGATTTGAAACCCTAGGTTCATGCATGAGATTAGATCTGATTTTTGCTTGACATGCATATTTAATTAGGTCTGAATATACATGAGATGTATAGTTGATTGAACCCATTTTAGATTATATCTAAATTGGTTGGATTAATTATGTATGAGATACATAGATTATTAGTTTAGATCTAAAAATTATTTTGGCATCTAAACTACCTTATGTTCATAATGTACTTAATTAAAGATCTAAAATTATAAATTAAAAATCTAAAATTAAGAATTAAAATTTAACATTGAGAATTTAAGATCTTAATCTTAAGCATAAAATATGAGGGTTAGGGTATGGGTGCAACAATTAGGTCTAGTGATTAAACTACAATTAGGGTCTTTGATTAGATCATATTAGAATCCTTTATCAATTTTGAGCAGTTGATCGAACCTAATCAATAGTTTATTAGGATTAGGTCAAAGTAGCTTGGAGTCGAGTTTAGTTGTAATTGGTCACATCAATTCATATTTGATGTGAATCAATTAACTCAAGACCTAATTTGGCTCAGTGGTTCAAGGCCGAGTCTAGGCTGACTTGTTCAATTCTAATTGATTAATTAGTATCTAAGGCAAGTCTAGGTTATGATTTTTAATTGAGATCATGCTTACCTTGCCATGAATAAATGGTGTCTAAGGCAAGCATCTACAACCTTTCCAATGATCATACTTATTTGGCTAACTTGGTCAATTAAGTTTTGAATTAGGTTGCTTAATTAGTCATTTGAGTTGACCCATGCTAACTGGGTTAGTCGAACATGAGATTATGCTGATCTGAATCTGGTCGATCAACCATGAGATTATACTGACTTAATTTAGATGAGATCTAAATTAAAACCTCCTCAATAATATTAAGTCGAGGGATCTTCCATCATTGTAGAGTGCCATGCCCTCTCCGATTGTTCTCGGCTGGATACAATAGTTCAGTTGCATCAGAGAAAAAGCAACCACTCTATTTTTAGCGGGGTGGAGATGGGGTTGGATCTAAGATCTATCAGATAAGGGTCCAATGATGGCTTTACTCGTGCTTAATGGTGGATCTGACTTAAGGAATGAGGCCAAGATCTATTGGGTAAGGTCTTAGGACTTAGAGACCAAATCTGTTGCAATTTACTTGAGAAGCATTGGGCAAGAGTTGTTCATTCATTGGTTGACACATTCACCAAGATCTATCAGGTGAAGTGGTGCGCCAGTCGATAGGACCGTAATATCCGCTAGGAATCCTAACTCATGAGGAGGTTCTCATTTTTCTATCTAAGGAGTGTAGGAATTTATATAAACAGAGAAAGGTAGTTTATTTTTTAAATAAAATTTCTAAAATAAACTAATTATCAATTGTAAAAATCTAACTAGAAACTTCAATGTAGAAATTTGTCTACCTCTAAATCATTTAGCCTGCTTCTTTGAATATAACCAATTGTCAGGTTTCTTTTTAAGGATTGGCTAAGGGACTTAAAAAGTATTTTGAGTTTCGAGTAATTAGATTGTGTCATGGACTAGAAAATTTTGATAGAGACCTTAAAAAGTTCAAGGGACACACATTTAGAAGATGTGTCGGACCTACTCGTGATTGAGACTAACCTTACGATTTCTTTTATAACCAGTTGGGTTATAGATTCTAGTTCTAGTGTATATTTGTGCACTTCAATACAGGATCTTAAGAAATGTAGAAAGTTGAGGCTAGAAAAGATGATCCTACGAGTAGATAATAGAGCAAAAATTGCTGCTATGGCCGTAGGGACCTATCCTCTTCGATTACTGTCTGATTTCTATCTAGAACTAAGAGACTATTACTGTGTACCTCATGCAAGCAAAAATTTGATTTTTATTTTGTGCTTAACACTGATAATTATGAAATTAGTTTCAATAAGGATCATTGTACCATTTATTTTGAAAATAAAATGATTGCATATGGTCACTTAATCAACAGTCTCTATCATTTGTATATCGATGCAGATGAATTACTTAATCTATCCGAGCAAATTATACGTGCCATTAGGTCTAAGAGATCTAGAGATGAGATCAACCTAAAGTACATATGGCACCTTAGGCTAGATCATATCGGAGAAGAAAGGATTAACAAATTGGTGAAAGATGATCTTTTAGACTTATTCTCGAACGAGTCATATCTAGTCTGTGAGTTTTGCCTTCAAGAAAAAATGACTAAGCTATCCTTTATAGGATATGAAAAAATAACTACTAAGGTACTGACTCTGGTACATACTAATATGTGTGGTCCATTTGATGTGTCGACCGGAGAAGATTATCTCTACTTCATCATCTTATCAATGATTTTTTTTGGTACAAATATGTGTTTCTTATGAGACATAAATCTAGAATCTTTGAAAGATTCAAGAAATTCATATCAGAAGTAGGGAAGCAAACTAGAAAATCATTTAAGGTACTTCGATCAGATTGAAGAGGTGAATACTGAATGATGAATTTCTTGGTTATCTCAAAGAAAATGGCACAGTCTCTTAATGGACTCCACTTGAAATATCTCAGCTCAATGGAATTTCAGAATAGAGAAATCGGATCCTATTGGATATGGTTCAATCCATGATGAACTTTACCGATCTTTCTTTATTTTTTTGGGAACAAGTCTTACTATCAATTACTTAATTAATAAATTTTTTTCTAAATTCATTCCTACCACACCATATGAAATGTGGCATGATAAGAAGCCAAATTCTAGTTATCTCAAAATTTAGAGATGTCCAGTCTATATCAAATGGCAATAGGTAGACAAGTTAGAGGCTAGGTCTATGAGAGCTCATTTTATAGGATACCCAAAAGAGTCTTTAGGATATTATTTTTACCTTCTAGAGGATCATAATGTGATTGTGAACTGACATGCTAAATTCTTAAAAAAAGATTTTATCTAGGACGCAAGCAGTGGGAGAAAAATTCAGCTCAAAGAGATTATCTCTAAAGAGTAATGAGTCATAAAGCCTATGGAACCTATTCCATCTCATAGATCCACTAAGATCTCACATCTTTTTGGAAGGTACATCGATATGCTGATAGAGGATGTGGAGAAAATATTCCTCATGGGTAATATGGACTATGTTGGTAATCCTAAAATCTATGACAAGATGATGTCAGACATCGACTCCAAAAAATGGTTGGAAGCAATGAGGTCAAAAATTGACTCAATGCATACCAACCAGGTCTGGATCTTAGTAAATCCACTAACAAGAATAGTTTCTATTAGGTATAAATAGATCTTTAAGAGAAAGATCGATTTAGATGGAAAGATGGAGATCTTTAAAGCTAGGCTTGTAGTTAAAGGTTAGTCAACACGAAGGCATTGACTATCAGGAGACATTCTTGTCAATCGGTATGTTGAAGTCCATTAAAACATTACTTGCTATTGCAGCAACTCATGACTATGAGATATAGCAGATGTATGTAAAAACTATCTTCTTAAATGGATATCTTGATGAAGATATCTATATGGAGCAGCTTTTGGATTTGACATCCAGTGATGGACATCACAAGGTCTGCAAGCTGCAAAGGTCCATTTATAGACTAAAGTAAGTATCTCAGAATTGGAATACTCGTTTTAATAATGTGATCAAATTATTTGATTCCATCAAGAATGAGAATATCAAGAATGAGAAGAAACCATGTATTAAGAAGATTAGTAGAAAGGCAGTTATATTCCTCATATTATACATAGATGACATCCTCCTAATTGAAAATAACATTTTTATGATGACTATTATGAAAGTTTGGTTGTCTAAAGAGTTCTTCATGAAAAATCTTGAAAAAGCATCCTATATTCTAGGAACAAAGATCTATATAGATAGATTTAAAAGAATGCTAGGTCTGTCATAGCAAATGTCTATAGAGAAAATGCTGAAGCAGTTCAACATGGAGAACTCCAAGAAAGATCTATTGCCCTTCAGGCATGAAGTTCATCTCCCCTAGAAGATGTGCCCTAGCACATCTGAGGAGATACAACGTATATGTTTCTGCTATAGGGAGCCTCGTGTACACTATGCTATGCACTCAACCTACTTGCTGTGAGTGTCACAAGCAGATATCAGTCGAATCTAAATAAAGAGCACTAAATTACTATGAAGAATATCTTTAAGTACTTAAGAAGGACAAAAGATCTCTTCTTGGTCTTTGAAGGAGGAGACTTGTGGGTGTAGGGATATATTGACTTAGACTTCATGACTGATATTGATGATAGAAAGTCTACATTGGTTGTGTTCCTATGTAATGGTGGTGTGGTTGCTGAAAAGTTCCAAGCAACTAATTATTACAGATTCCACAATGGAGGTAGAGTACATCGCCATGTCAGAGACTACTAAGGAAGGATCTTGTTCAAGCTGGGTGTGATGTCATTGGATGCCGTTCTACTCTTCTACGATAACAATAGTGCCATAACGCTTACTAAGGAACCGAGATCTCACCAGAAGTCTATATACATCGAGCAACGATTTTATCCGATTTGCAAATATCTCGAGAAGAAGTTCGTCGAGTTACAGAGAGTCAACTCCATAGAGAATATGGCCAACCCACTATCGAAGCCGCTGAGCCAATAGAAGACTGAAACTCATCTAGAGAAGATGGGGCTTAGGTTTATAGCCAATTGACTTTAGATCAAGTGGGAGTTTGTTATATTTTTATGTACCGTGCCATCAAAATTTAAAAGAAGCACTCCACAAGGAGGAGGCTCCCATGCAATATAAGAAGGAGAAAGCTGATTACTCAGTTGAGAAGAGCCGCAGATCCATGACCGAGTGCATCGAATATAAGGTGAAGAAGAGTTGGAGAACATATCAACCTGAAAGCATTGGCATGGACGTAGTAAATCTATTGGAGATCGATACTCCTGTTGGAAAATCTGGAAATTCTGTGTTTCCCAAATCAAACTAGTCATATAGGCAGTTACAGCCTTCTCCACATTATGTGCCATAGGATCTGCAATAAAAGATAGTAACTCCAACACTGTATCTGGCTTAAACTTTATGGACATATGAGCCAAGTTGGTCCAACATTGGTTAGCAAAAGCACAGGTAACAAGTACATGGTGTGCATCCTCAACAATATCATGGCATAAATCGCAGTAAAGACAAGCATCAGACAATTTCTTTAGAATTCAAGAAATCCTTGGTGGGTAACTTTCCCCACTGCAATTTCCAGCAAAAATACTTGGTTCGCATTGGAACCATCAGCTTCCAAATCCAAGGAAAGTGGGTTATCACATGGGAAATAATATAAATGCTTAAGATCCTTTATAGAGATGTTTTTTGAGCATGAAGAGGCCCATCCCAACTGATCAGACTATGTCCCTTGAGGAAGGGGAATAGCCAAAATCATAGCCATCATATCAGCATTGAAAAACTGAGAGAGAATAGAAACATTCCAAGTTTTATCTGGCATGATAAAATCAGAAACAGTGTATTAAGCAAGATCAACCGAAGAAGAAATAAAAGTAGGCCATCTATTTAAAGGCAAATTAGAAACCTAAGGATCAGTCCACACATTTACTGAAGCACCAGTCCCTATTAACCATTTAAATTCATGTTGAATCTTCTTGCCTTGAGCACAATTTTTTTGCCATACAAGGGAGCAAGTTTTAGGGACTTTATAAGAGGACCATGAGCCGAAAAACTTATATTTAGCAGCTACAAATTATGCCCATAATGAAGAAGGGTGAAGCAGAAGGTTTGCAGCCAGCTTAGCCAACAACATATTTTGCAATGTTTGAAGAGAGCTAAAGCCAAGCCCACCAATGGATTTTGGAGTACAAATAGTGTCCCAAGATGGTAAATGCAATCTCTTCGAAGAAACTGAATGTCCCCGTAAGAAGGCTTTAAATTCTCTCTCTAGAGTTTTAACCACTGCCACAGGGATGTGAAGACATAACATAGAATAAATAGGAATGGACATAAAGACAGAACTTAGAAGGGTTGCTCTTCCTGCAAAGGAGAGAGCCTTCCACTTCCAGCCTGCAACCTTCGCCATAACTTCGCACAGTAAATAATTCAAATAAGCAGGTGGGAGTTTAGTGGCAGCAATTGGGACACCAAGATATTTCCAAACTCCTTGCTTTAGTGGCATTCTAAAGATATCAGAAATAGCATGCTTTACCTGTGGTGGTGTTGATGGACCAAAGATAATGTAGGATTTAGAGACATTTACAGCCTGTCCAGAGTAATGACAATAAGCATCAAGTATCCTTTAAACACAGCATCTTGAGTTAGAGCTCCAGTAAGTAACACACAATCACATAAAGGATATGTGAGATATGTGAGCCAGCTGACCGAGGCTTATATGCATGCATTAAATTTGTATCAACAGCAGCTTTCAAGGAAAGTTAGAGCATAATAAAGAGATATGGTGATAACAAACAGCCTTGGTGAAGCCCACAAGAAAGGGAAAACCAGGGGGATAGTGTGCCATTAATAATCAAAGAAAATTCAGGATTTTGCACACAAGCCATCACCTAACTCACAAATTGATGATTGAATCCAAACTTTTGCAACACCCTAGTGAGATATACCCATTGAACCCGATTATATGCTTTCTCCATATCCACTTTGATCCCGGTCATATGCTTTTTCCATGTCTACTTTGATCATCATGAAACCTTTCGACCTAGGGGCCCTATATAAAGAATGCATAAGTTCTTGGACTAAAAGAATATTTTCCATGATATTGCGACCAGATACAAAGGCTCCCTGCATTTTAGAGATCAGATATGGCAACAATAGTTTGAGCCGATTGACAAGAATAAATGTGATAAATTTGTAAGTAGTATTACACAAGCTAATAGGTCAAACTTCAGCAGCACAAGACCGACTAATACTCTTAGGGACAAGAGTAATATAAGTCTGGTTCCATAAAGGATTCATATGAGAAGCATGAAAAAAGTATTGAACTACTTGAATAACCTCCATGCTAATTATATGCCAATACTCTTGAAAAAATAAATGAGGAAATCCATTTGGTCCTGGGGCTTTATCTAAAGATAGAGTGTGCATGGCATTAATAATTTCCTCCTCCATAATAGGACTTTGAAGTTTTGCATTTTGTTCCATAGGAACAGTAGTCATAGGTTGCAAAAGCCATAATTCAAAGTGTTGCATTTGATATTTCCAATGAAGGGAAAAATGCTGGAGAAGTAATTGTCTAACAGAATTTTTTCCTTCAACCCAATTTCCCTGATCATCTTTTAAAGCCCAAATCTGATTTCTTCGATGGGGCAATATCGTGGATTGATAGAAAAACTTCGTATTTGAGTCTCCTTCAGCCAGCCATGTGATTCGAGATTTTTTATGCCAATAAATTTCCTGCATCTGCAAATTTTTATTATATTCCTGTTGAAGGAAAGCATATAGGGTTACTAGCTCTATTTTCGAAAAAAAATTTCAAAAAATATACGCAATAGAAACTATTATTAATCAAATTAATAATAAAAGCTACAAATCTAATCTAAAAATTATATATAATCTAGTTCTAATGTATCATATATGTATGCACATCTGAAAATAAAAATAGCAACCGTAGTAAAACTATTTTTACTGCTCTATGTGTTCAGAACACATTATCTTTTTATGAGTAGATGGACTCCGCAATCTAATTTTTTCGGTGTAGATCTAATCACCACGACGTAGCCACACAAGCATCTAGCCTCCATGGGTAATCCACATGAGGCCCAAATCCAATCAACTTCTCCCGAGTGCTAGCTCGTATAGAAGTCTTCAACGGTTGATTCCAGATCGAACTCCTTCAATCTTGCTTCACAGGCTCTTCGGACGCTCCAGATCGCCGATGAATGCAGAAGATATGTAGCGGAGGCTTTCACCAAGATCTGTGAACTCACGACCCTCATAACTCATTGATTTGATTCCCAAAATCCTAGGTATAGATCCTAGGGGCACTCACCCAAATACCCTTGCACCAAGATTTCTCTCTTTTCTGGTTTTTCTCATGCAGAGGAGAAAGCACATGCAGAAGAGAAACTTTTTCTCTTTTTTGTTCTCTTCTTTTTTTCTTCCTTCATCATTCACACGTCCCAAAAATTCCACGCATAAATAGATGCACTAACTCTAGAAAGGCGTGGAGGATTTTATATAAGATGGTTGGCTTGTTCATTCAAACTCAAACTCCTTTGAATTTGAATAACAACGAACCTATCTTATTTACAAGGAACATGAGAAAGGAGGGTGCATGCCCTTCCTTGCATGAAAAATGTTCACAAGAAACCTCTTTCTCATGAAGATAGAAAGGCGTAAGTCAAAGGATGATGTGGCACATGGAAAGACTAGTCAAACTAGTCATGCATTTGACATCCAATTGAACCAATCCAATCCAAATTGGTTAGGCCCAATTAGATCAGAATAAATCCAACTTATTTAGGCTTAATTAGGCTAAGTTAAATCCTAATCAAATCAAAAATTAATCAAACCAAACCCCTGATCAAATCAGGGATTAAACCTTCTTAATGATTAGATCATCTTATAACCTAATCGGATCAAATCCAAATAAATCTAATTCAATTGGTCTTAATTTAAAAATAATCACTCAATCAAATTGAATTAATTAATGATCAAATCATTAATTAAACTTCTCTTGATTAACCATTAGATCGGATAGGAACCTCTAGTGAGTATGATCCCGTAGGTTCGAACCTAAGCGGTAGCATAGGAACCAATTTTCTATACTAAACGAAGTGACCATCTAGCAATGGTATCCGACGTTTGGATAGGCCAAATAGTACAATCGCAATATTCAGAACCTATATGAATATGGTTACCGTATAATTCATTTCTTTGACCTCTGTGTATAGGATAACTTAGAGTTTAACTGTCAATCTTGAAAGATACATCCAAATCATGTCTCAAAGCAATTAATCCTGTGATCCCTCACTAGGACTATCCTGACCAAAGCTTTGCTAAATTAAAATACTATTGAACATAACTCCTATGTCCAAGAGTGGTCAATCCCATATTGACTCATGCACCGACTCCTCAAGTACTTGACTGTACCCAGAAATCTTTCATCACTGAATTAGAAATTCAAGTAATCCGACATCAAAGCACAGTGAGTTACTTGGAAGTCACCATGGTGATCTCAGATCGGAGGAACACTTATGTCCATATTCCATCAGAGCAATTTTTGATAATAGAAAAGCTCTAAAATTGGTCACGTTAAGTGCAGATATACCCCTACATCTCACCTGCATGCCATACCAGTGTCTCCACACTCCTTGGTTAAAAGGACAACCAATCTATATGGCACACAATAATCTATACTCGATAAAAGTTGTCATCCTTGGTAACAACGTATCATTTAGTTTCAAACAATTTTAAGGACTAAACGACAAATCCTGCTTTGTCGATTCTAAATAGTCCTAAGAACTTCACAGACAAGAGTTCATTAGAAGATGAAAACTTTATGATAAAAAAGCAAGAATAACTTTTATTCAATTAATAATTTATATATAATTACATAAAATAGCTTAATCATCAACAACCTGATGATTGGCTTTGGAATACTATTTTCAATAATCTTTCACTTGACCTAAAGCTAATCGATGCGGTATCGTATATCCATCTTCGACTTGAAGTCGTCAAACTCCTTCACTGTAATGGCTTTAGTAAATGGATCGGCCAGATTCTTCTTTCCATTGATCTTCTGAAGATCGACGTCACCTTAATCGACGATCTTCTGGACAAGATGAAAATGGCGTAGAATATGCTTCATCCGCTGGTATGCCTTCAATTTCTTCGTCTGAACTATGGCTCCAGAGCTACCGCAGAAGAATAGAACTGGACCATCTAGAAAGGATGCCACTTCGAGCTTGGTGATGAACTTCTTCAGCACACCGCTTCTTTGGCAGCATCTGATGCAGCAACATACTCCATCTCGCATACTAAATCGACCACAATATGCTACTTAAAACTTTTTCAGCAGACAGCACCATCATTAAGGATAAACATATATCCCGATACACTCTTGCTATCATCATGATTAGACTAGAAACTGGAGTCTATAAACTCCACAAGTTTTAAATTCGATTCATCATAAACAAGCCACTGGTTCTTAGTATTTCTTAAATACTTCAGGATGATTTTAACAATCTTTCAGTGGTTCTTTCCTGGATCAGATTGGTATCTACTCACTATCCCTAGTGAGTATGTCATATTTGGTCGTGTACATGTCATGGCATACATAATAAAATCCACTATCGAAGTATATAAAATTCTACTCATACGCTCTCTCTCTCTCTCTTGAGGTGTTGTCGGACAATCCCTCTTCGAAAGAAAAATTTTATGGCCTATCGGTAGATTGTCCTTCTTGAAATTCTCCATACTGAACCTCTTCAGCATAGTATCAATGTACGTGCACTGGAATAATCCAAACAATCTTTTAGATCTATCTTTATAGATCTTCATCCCTAGAATATAGGAAGCTTCTCCCAGATCCTTCATGAAGAGCTATGACGACAGTCAGATCTTTACTCATTGTAATGCAGGAACAATATTTTTGATTAAGAGAATATCATCCACATACAAAATGAGGAATATAACTACTAGACCATTAGCCCACTTATATATGCGGGGCTCTTCTTCATTCTTAACGAAGTCATACATCTTGATCGTCCTATCAAAACGTATATTCCAACTCCAAGATGTCTGCTTCAGTCCATAAATGGATCTTTGAAGTTTGAACACCTTAGACTCATTTGTGGATGTGAAATCTTTAGGTTGTATCATATACACCTCTTCAGCCAACTCTCCATTTAGAAAAACTATTTTCATACCCATCTGCAAAATTTTATAGTTCAGATACATAGCTACCGCAAGCATGATCCAAATGGACTAGAGTATTACCACAGAAAAAAAATATCTTGTCATGATCAATACCATAACATTGATGATACTTCTTAACAATCAGACGAACTTTATAGATCTCCATCTTTTCATATATACCTCTTGTCCTTTTAAAGACCCACTTATATCCTATGGGTTTTATCCCTTTGGTTGGGTCAACCAATATCCATGCATTGTTGACCTTCATGGACTTCATTTCGGATCTCATGGCCTCAAGCCATTTTTCAGAGTCGGATCTCTGTATTGCATCGATATAGGTTATCGGATCCTCATCGTTCTCATCGAGTTCGACAGGATCACCATCCCGAACCAAAAAATCATAGTATCTATTCGATTGACATGGTACTCTATCAGATCGTCTTAAGGGTATAGATTCAGTAGGCTCTGGGTCTGATTAATTCAAATCCGATTCAGGTTCAGCTATTTGTGTCGGTTCTTCCACCTATCGAACTTCTTCAAGCTCGATCTTAGAGACATAAGTTCCTTCACTAAGAAACTTTTTTTCTAAAAAGATTGCCTTGAGGTTGACAAATACTTTCTGCTCATCAGCTAAGTAGAAGTATTACTCTTTGGTCTCTTTTGGGTATCTTATAAAGCTACACCTATCAGACCTAGGTCCGAGCTTGTCCGTTGCTAAATGTTTGAAATAAGCTGGACCCTCCCAAATCTTAAGGTGTGAGAGTACTGGGTTACACCCTGTCCATATCTCATATGGTGTCTTAAAAACAGACTTACTTGAAATCCTATTTAGAATATAATAAGATGACTCGAGCACATATCCTCAGAGAAAGATCGGTAGACCGGCAAATTTCATCATAGATCAAACCATATCCAACAGGGTTCGATTCTTCCTTTCGAACACACCATTATGCTGTGGTATTCCAAGAGGAGTTCATTAGAAGAGAATCCCATTCTTTTCAAGATATGTCAGAAATTCACTAAAAAGATACTCATCACCTCGATCAGACTGAAGAGTTTTAATACTCTTTCCAGTTTGCTTTTCTACCTTATTACAAAATAGTTTGAACATTTCAAATGACTCCAACTTATGCTTCATTAGATAGACATACCCATACCTCGATAGGTAGTCTGTGAAGGTTATGAAGTAGAAATATTCACCTCTAGTGCTTGTACTCATGGGTCCACATATATCAGTATGTACTAGACCTAGAAGTTCACTAGCATGTTCATCCTTTCCAATAAAAGGTGATTTGATCATTTTCTCAAGGAGACAGGACTCACAGGTCAGAAGTAATTCACAATCACTAATCTCAAGAATTTCTTCTTGAGCCAACCTATTTATTCTGTTCTTATTAATGTGACCTAGCCTACAATGCCAAAGGTAGACATCTGATACTTCGTCTATTTTAGGATGTTTACCGAAGGTTTGGACTACGTTAATAAGTTGTGATAATAGATAAATTTTATTATTCAATTATCCAACACAAACTATAATACCATTCAAAATGATATCATAAAAATTTGCTTTTATTGAAAACTGATAATTGTTCTTGCCAAAAGGCCTATAAAAATTACATTCAATAAAAAACTTGGACAAAAGTGACAATCACTAAGAATAACTCTATGAGAATTGATGACAAGATTCATGATTTCTAAAGCTAGAACTAAAACTTATCTTCCATCTTCAATGTTCAGGAATCTCGCACCTTCACCAAATCTCCTACTGACCTATAAATCCTACATCAAATTATAAATATGATAAGGGCTTTCGATATCTAATACCCAAGCAGTAGTATCACAAATTGAGAAGTTGTAAGGTGTTATCATATAATTATCTTGCGCAACAACTACTTGCTTCCTTCTCGATCTGTTTGGATCCAGGGTGGCAATGTACTGAGGACAGTTTCTCTTTCAATGTCCCTGCTTCTTGCAAAAGAAGCACTCCACATGGCTCTGGTCAGGCTTGTGCTTCTTGGTCTGATCCTATGCAGACGTTCCAGCATATGGCTGCACCTTCTTATTCTTCTTTCCTTTCCTAAAGGGTCGACCAGAAGAAGACCCTTCCGCAACATTCACCAACCCCTTTTGGAGTTGATGATCCTTTTTAAAGTTCTGCAGTAATCCCAATAACCCATGGTAGTTCATTGCAGGCTTTGTCATTTTGAAATGAGTAAGAAAAAGAAAGAAGAATTTGAGCAATGAATTTAGGATCGCATCCTTACTGAGCTGCTCATGCAGGAGAAAATCTAGCTTACTTAAGCATTCAATCATCTCGATTATGTATAGTACATAATCAGTGACTGACGCCCTATCCCTCATACGAGCATTGAAAATAGCACAACTAATCTTATGCCTTTCAATATCATCAAGTGTGCCAAAGGAGTCGTTCGATATTTGAAGCATCTTCTCCAACTGGGTATTTTCAAACCTATGGCTGAACTCATCATTCATTACCGTCAGCATAATGCACCGAATGGTGGTGCGGTCATTGAGCCACTTCTGATAAGTATCTCGGACTACTCTACCATTTAAAGCTGACTCCTCATGTGCCAAATCAGTTAATACATACAAGATCCACTCGTGCTCTAGGACGATCTTCAACTTTTGATACCAGCTATCGAAGTTGGATCCCATGAGTTTGTCATTATCCAATAATAACTGGAGCGACAGGATAGTGATCATTTCTGCACAAAAAAAAATCATAGACCTAATTAGTATATAAATTATTTACTCTAAAGACTTGGACTTTAGTCTAAAGGTTCTCCTACTATTTTATTTGAATCGATAGTCTCCACCTTCAATTTAAGGAATTATCCCTAATTTCTTAGTGGATACTAAAATCCACATAGACTACACATGAGCCCAACTTTGGTTGGTCAACTCGTGTACATCTATGGGTATGTTCATAACTAATTATTTCACCAAACAACTTCTAGTAATTTAATTTTTGCTCCAAAAATCTAATCAGTAGGCTTTGGTCTTCTCTGAAAAGATTCAATTAGATCCAACCATTAACATGACTACATTTGGTGCATCAGGCCAACAAATGATCAAATCCGACTTTGGTCGGCCAAGCTAACTATCATTAGAAAGACAACCAAATTATCATATTATGAATAATAATTTTATTAGTTAATAAGCACCAAGTCTTTGGACCTCCAATGATTATTAAACTAATGGATCCATTATCACTCAACTTAATGAGAGGCTATGACTTAGTTATCACCATAATTTTATCATTTTAAGGACTTAATAATTTTTGAGGCTTTTATTAATCGATTTAAAGAAGATTGACCAACCAATTTGGATCCTCCCACTGACTTCACCAAGTCAGATCAATAAGGATCTAATTAAAACTAGCATTAGGAGCACCTAAATCAGTCAAACTAATTTACTTAATTGACATGGATGAGTTCAAATCATCAAGTGGTCTAATTAAAATCTAATTCACCAGGATGGCCAGGTAAGTGAGATTAGTGAAAGGGATATGCCACTAACTCATCAAAGATCGAATCAGTGCGAGTAGCTACTAATTAAAAATCAGTGGTCTGAGCTACCAAACTTATCTTAGACATCATCTAGTTCATTAGTTTCAATTTAACCAAATTAGCAATTTTAGGTTCGACCGCATAGCCATGAATTAAATCTATTTGGTTCTCGTTAAAGGCATGGGCTTTACCAACTACAACTATTATAATTTGGTCTAAAGAGTCTTTAACCTAATCTAAATCAATATTTAGTTAGATTTAATTAATTACTCTAATTTAGTCCATTCTTTAACTAATCTTAGGTCTAATTCAATTAATGAACCTAATTTGACTAAGCAGATAATCCATATTTTATGATCAATGACTTAGGATCTTTAATTCATAATTCGATATCCTAATTCATCAAGTTTAATTCTTAATTAAATTTAAGACTGAGGGTTGGGATTTGGCATTTTGAAAATATTTTTTAAAATTTTTGAAAGGTTCTTTACATTCTAGCACTGTTTTACTAAATAAATCGACTCATTTCAAAAATGGATCGGCTTATTTCATAAACAAGCACTAGATGTAGGTTTGATCTTATAAAACTAACCAATTAAGACATTCAACCAACTTCTCAATTGGGTTGGCTCGGATCCCATCCGAGCTGACCCAAGTAGAAGCCAAGTTGGCTCAATTCCTGAGATAGTTGGCTCGGGCAGAGGGCCCAAAGACCATCATTCCAATCAGGCAGGCTCGGATCCCAACCAAGCAGCCCTAATGGAATCCAAGCTGGCCTGATTCTTAATCGAGCCGACTAGAGCATCAATCCAAAAACCATATCATGGCTGGCATGCTGGTCGAGCTAGCTCGATTCCTGAAATAGCCAGCTCAATGGGCAAACAGAACCTTCCTAAGATCTTGTTCAGATTTAATCTAAAATTATGTACTCTACATAAAAATTATAAAATTATTTAGATCTAATCTAAATACTAATTTATGATAAAAATTTAGATTAAATCTTTCAAACACATCATAAAAATTATTAGATCTAATCTAAAATTTTTATGATCAATTTTATTGCAACATACCGGAACAATCTCTCCACTGTAAGGGATAAACCTTATAGCATGACTATTAATCTAAAGATTGATTTCGATGATGATAAAAAATTTTGAGTATAATTTGTTATGTTACTAATATTATTTTTGAGGATGTGTAGTTTAAATTTCAAGTGCTCATAATGCTCTAAGTATTTTTCATCAATTAAATTGAGTACCACTAATCAAGAGGTCATTGAAGAAATTTAGACTTGACGCACCTTAAAAAGGATGGTTAATGAGAGTTAAATCAAGTTTAGAAAGCAAGTCTAGCCTACAAATAAATTCAGAAAAGAAAAGCTGCTAAAAATCTCATGGCATGCTTGGCACGAAACTTAGTCGACTAAGCCAAAAGGTAGTTGACTCAGTCTCAGAGAATAAAGAAGGCAGAAAGCACAGAAAGATCAAAATTCAGGATCCAGAGGACTTAGTTGACTCGGTCTCAGAGAACAGCAGCAGGATAGAAAGATAGATCTTCAAGTTTTATCCACTTAGCAGAATAAGTCAGATTGAGCAGACTAAGATTTAGTCGACTTAGAGAAACTTAGTCGACTAAGTATACTGTAACGGCTAGTTTTTTCAAAACTATACTTTTTCAGTCTCAACTTTTTTTCAATAGCTATTTTCTTATTTCTAATGGCTAGATCACTTCTGAAGACCTTCAAAATGAATTAAAATGATGAAAAATCTTAAGGATATATAAGAAAATATTTTGAGCATTAAAGAGAAGCTTTTTGAGAGTTTCATTGAGTATTCATTGAAGAAAGCCAAAGAAGTGAGCTGAAAAGAGAAAAGAAGAAGTTGATTTCAAAGTTAACATTTGTCCTTTCACTACAAATCATCCTCAAGCAAGTGAGAGGAAGAGTGAATTGAAGTGAGAAAGCAATCAAGTCAAGAATCAAGGAGCCTCATCATTACTCAAGCATTCAAGAATAAGTCAAGCATTCAACTATCATCATTTGAACTTTTTCCAATTTTTTAAAGAATTTTTATTTTTCTAAACTTAAACTTTATATTTTTATATTTTATTTTAAGTTTCTTAGGGTGAGAAACTTGGATTGGTCCAAGCCTAGAGTTGAATGTTTTAGTCGTTTAATTGATGAGCCAAGGTTAAAATCAATCAGGATTGATTGTTAGCCTGAAGAAAAATAATCTTGTATGATTTTGTTGGTGATCCGAGAAAAACCAATTGGATTGATTGTGAACCCAAAAAATAATCATTGTAAAGATTGTAGTTGGTAAGCCTAGGTCAAAACCAACTGAATTGGATTGTGAATCCAAGAAAAATAATTAAACTATAATCAATTGAGTGATTATAGTTAAATTTTTAAGTGAATTACTTAGGAAGTGGACGTAGGTATCAAGTTTGATGCTAAACCACTATAAAAGCTTGGTATTTATATTTGTGTAGTTTTATTTCTATTTTTTTTATCTATACTTATATTTTACTTTATTTCACCAAGCACATAGCATTAAAATTTAGTATATTCATAGTTTAAATTTTTAAATATCTAATTCATCCCCCTCTTGGGTAGCCATCTTTGGGCAATAATAAGTATCAGAGCAGGTGCTTTGTTATTAGTTGTTGACCTAACAGTCAAGAGCTAAAGATATTGACAATCCAAAATAGAATCTCATTTTAATGAAGGCCATTCCATTAATCGACTTCCAATGCTTAATGGATCAAATTATAGTTATTAGAAAGCATGTATGCGTATCTTCATACAAGTACACGAATATAACTTATGAAATATTATAATTGATGGCTCACACACCTCAAATGCATTACTTGAGCATGATACAAAAATGAACCAACTAAATGCTAAAGCTATGAATATTCTTTATTGTTCATTGAAAATAAATAAATTTAACTTGATTTCTTCTTACATTTCAATAAAAGAAGTATGGAAAAAATTGAAAATGACTTATGAGGGAGCAAATGAAAGAGAAGAATTAAACTCCCAAGAAGAAAAAGAAGCTCACCCTAATTTTTATCTCATAGCTCATGAGAATGAAAAGAAGAAGAAGAACAACAAAGAAAGAAAAAAGCTTCAATTAAGGAAGAGCAAAGCAAAGAAAAGAAAGATGAAAGAGAAGAGCAAAAAGTAAATAAATCATGCTTGATGGATAAAGAAGAAGAATGTATTGCAAATTCTTGCCTCATGGCCAATGATGATGAGGTAAACATTAACAACTCTTTCGATTTTATCTTTGAAGAATTATATGAAGCTTTTAATAATTTAATGATTGAATTCAAAAAGATAAAGCTAAAGAATAAAAAGGTCAAAAAGTCTAATCTTCTTTTGGATAATAAAAAGAGTAAATTCTTGAATGAAAAAAAAGATATCTTAAGAGAAAAGAATGCTTTAGCTAAAGAAAAGGAAGAACTTCTCAAATCCAAAAAATCTTTAGTTAAAGAAAAGAATAAACTCTTAGTTAAAAAAAAAATTTCATGAAAGAAAATAATTTATTTGCTGAAGAAAAAGAAAGTCATTTAAATTCTAAAAAATCTCTTATGGAAGAAAACTCAAAACTAAGAAAAGAAATTGAGATATTGAAGTCAATTGCTGAAAACTTCACATTTAGTTTTGAAAAGCTTCAACCAATGATGAAAAATCAAAAATCTATTTTTCACAAAGCTGAAATCGATTTTAATCTCTTAAGAAAATAGAAATTTGTCAAGAATATGTTTAGAAAAGCTTCAACTGAAAATCATTCTATTAAATGCTTTAAATGTAATAAAGTAGGCCATAAAATTTTAGAATATAATTTTAAAAGAATTGGTCATACTTTAGTTAAGCAAATTTAAATTTCAAAAAAAACCTTGAGCACTAACTTCAATGGACCCAAGAAAGCTTGGGTACCAAGAATTGCAAACTGATTTATACAGATACACCGAGGATCCAATGAAATGAAATGAAAAAAATCTTTTGATGGATCCTTGAAAATGAAAATAGATAGATGATGTTGTTTGGTAAAAGCTAAACTTTTCTCTACATCATACTATCAATATTTTTAAAATTTATTTAGAATAATTGACTGATTTTGATGATTTATTAGTGCTCACATTGAATATGTTTCTTGATCTGAATTTGAATACAAAACCTACATTATATTTTTGCAAAAGAAAAAGAAAATACTTAAGAAAATAATTTGATTTTAAAAGATCATTTAATTGAAAATATCTTTATTTGCAAAGGTAAGGAGGAGAATTCATTTAAGATGAATTAATTACTAAATTAGTAATAGTTAAAGATTAATTTGATATCAATTAAAGATGCTTAACTTGAAAGAAAAAGGAGAAGAAATATTTTTTATTTACCTACTATTTAAAAAGAAAAAATATTTTATGATGAATTTTTGACATTTAGTCTTAAAAATAGGAGAAGAGATATTTATTGAATATTATCTAGCTTTAATTAAAAATTAAGAAAATTGAATGATGATCTTAAATTCTCAACCAATTGCTTTATAGTATTTTTAATTTAAGCTTTCATGTAATCATCAAATTTGACTTACATGATTTGATTGCTCAATCTTATTTTTGGATAATTAGTTAAAATTAAAATAAATTTTTAAATTTATTTCTAAAATTTATTTAAAAATTTAAATATAATACAGAACTTTGGATGTGTATTTAGAAGTCATTATAAAATTATTTTTGCTCTGACACTATCGTTGACTTGCTCGATATATTTTTGATACATACTTTTTTTGAATTTAATTGACTAAATTTTTTTTTGAAAAAAAAAGATTGAATATTAAAGTACATATTATACTTGATTTTATATTTAAATCTTTTGAAAAACTCTATTCCTCTTAAAGCTTAAAAGTATATACTTGAAAATCTAATTAAAAAGATCATATTCATTCAAAAAAAATAAGAAGAAGAGCCTTTGATATTTGAATTCAAGCTAATTTTTGAAACTGAAAATACTTTAAACATGTTTTAAATCAAAAGACAAGTTTTTCAAAGAAAACTTTGATGATAAATTTTCATATCTTATTGATTTTGATGATTACTCATTTATCCTTCTCATGAGCTTTTTGATGCTATCAAAAAGAAGAAGAGTTATTATTGAGTATATGCTGGAGCTTAAGTAGAATAAAATATATTTTTATTATTTAATAATTTTATTTTTTTAAAATATATAATTTTTTAGAAATCCACTATATATTATTTTGCATATACTTAAAAGTTTTATCATCATCAAAAAAGAGAAGATTGTTGACCTAAAGATTGATTTTGATGATGACAAAGAGTTTTGAGTATAATTTATTATGTTACTAATATTATTTTTGAGGATGTATAGTTTAAATTTCAAGTGCTCATAATGCTCTAAGTAATTTTCATCAATTAAATTGAGTACTACCACTAAAGAGGTCATTGAAAAAAAACTAAACTTGACACACCTTAAAAAGAATGGTTAATGAGAGTTAAATCAAGTTTAGAAAGCAAGTCTAGCCTATAAATAAATTCAGAGAAAAAAAGCTG